>JACXIO010000353.1:0-28444 GCA_014737335.1 Bombus polaris
AGAACAGAGACGCGTGGATAAATTATAAGGTAGGAAAAATATATTTTAGATATAAACGTGAAAGTACAAATATGAGCTGATCCAGATCCGCACGCTAACAGTGTTACTCTCTAACTGAACAAACCCTTGAAGTCACCGTTGCCTGTCGACTGTTTTTTATGGCCTGCCTTCGTCGCAGTCTTTTGTCTATACGCTGTCGGTGGCTTCAAAGTGCTGGAGAGAGTGAAAGAAACCAGATGTAGAGTTTTCTTAGAATTGATAACCTTCAACAAAGACCAAACCTGAAATAATGCCGAGAGGTGGTTTCAGGGTTGGTTCTTGTACCGATAGAGAAGAGAGACAGAAGAGGGGTTTTTAGTGGGTAGAGGCGCTATCATCTTGCCGAGCCCCACATAACCCAGGTGCGCGCTAGCATACCTGGGTATGCGTAATTGCATTTTCCCCTCCTCTCAAAACAAAAAAGGTGTAAAATAGGAATGAACATCGATATGAATTTTTAAATTACTATCTGTCCATAAATATCAACAATTAGTAAATTTAGGTTTAAAATTATGTTATATTTGGGTTAATATATAAATGCGAATGATATTTTACTATGAAATGCATAAAATCAAAGTAGATATCAATTGATGCTAACAGATGACTTGTTATTTTGCGTGCTAAGGATAGTAAACCACAAAATTTCAGTTGATATAATAACTATTAATTGTTGATGAAATGTCGCGGTCACGATGTTTGAACATTGAAAAGAGTGACTCATAGCGATGCATCCCCGACTGTGTCGTCGTACCAAAACGATAACTGCTTATACGGTTCCGATATGACCACTATGTCCACTCTGTTTTTGCATACATACTGTGTTAAAAGATCTTGTTCGATCCTGCATCTATTTACATTAATCTGCAAGACCCTTATCTTATCTTCTTATCTTCTTCCTCGTCTACCCTCCGTCCTGACCATCGGGCAGGCCAGCGAGGCCGTAAGTTCACTCTTTCCTGTTTTGAGCACATCGCACATCTTGGCTCCTTCGTGCACTTCTTCATTATGTGCTCGCCGCTCCCGCACCTCCTGCACAGCTCCCTACCGGGACATACCACTGTGCATCTCGCCGCCGTATGCCCTAGCATATGGCACCTAAAGCACCTCTATACGTCCAGCAGGAGCCTGACCAAAGCTATTGTCAGGTCGGTCATGAATCTTCTTGATCCCTCTTTCTTAGGGACCGCGTTCGTTGGTAGCACCGCCACCGCCATCTGTGTTTCCCAGAGCGCCATTTTAATGTCTTTACTTCGATGCTATCACCTATCGATATCCCCCACTCCCTTCTCAGGTCATCCACCAGTTCCTCCTTGGCGGTAAGGGGATCGAAGTTTTTAATCTGCACCGTTGGCCTACTTACAAGGGCCGACACCTCCGTTGTATCGCATAAGACGGCATTGAGCTTCTCGGCCACCACGACAACTGCCACCTTTCTGTCGAATTCAATGAGGATGTGACCAGCCCTAGTCTTCCTCATCACCGTCGCCCCTACGATCGTGTTTCTGACGGTCATAATTCTTCCACATACACCCATCCAATCTCGGCCCTCCTCGACCTTGATCAGAATTGCCTCCGTCCTCTTCCTTGCGGCTGATGCTCTTCCACCGCCTCCTCTTTCCTCTTTTCCGTTCCCGCGGACACCGGCGAATTGCGGCTCCTCGAGGACATCAGCGGATTGCGGAGGTCGTCTCTTCTCACTCCTTCTTCTTTCGACCACACACCAGCGCTTTGTCTCTTGGCTACAGCCGCAACCGTTTTCCCTTCTCCAGGCGACATCATCTTCTTTTTCGAATACTCTACCACTGTCCTCAGGCTGGTATCCTCCCTCCTCACTTTATGAGTCTTACCACTCTTCACCAAATTCCGCCCGGTTTCTCCCGGTTTAACACGGCAGGACTTCATTATCATTACCCTTCTCTCCGATAGACTCATGTATTGGTTCAGCAACGACACCACGCCTTCAACCACCCTGCCTATTTCTCTCATTTCTTCATTCTCCTTCCTATCGAGATTTATCATTCTCGCCATTACTTTTAAAATCTGTACTACCCCCACAAGGGCTTGCGTCAATCCTCTCATGTCACAGTCTGTGATATGAACCCCCTCTTCTCCCTCAGTCTCGCTGATGGGATCGTCAACCTCCCCCATAGCGCTTTCCTCCGCCTCACTGCCCGCCGACAGTGGTTTACCGTATCTAGCGAGCGAGCTCTTCTCAACCGCTCTCCTCGCGAGGTATCTTCCTCCTTTGTCTCCTTTCACCTACAGCGTGCTATGTTCACTGACTCCGAAGGATCTTTCTCCCCCTTCGGACTCTTCACCGACCTCAATCTCTTTTCTTCCCCTGACAATCGGGCTCCTCTGTAGCCTCTTACTAAGCTTAAAAGGACTAAACCCTTCTCCTTCCTCTTTACTTTTACTCTTAGATAGTAACGTGATTGTCACGTCCTTCAGCTTTATATCCGAGGTGGCCTTGGGTTTTTCCCTCTTCACCTCCATCCTATTTTCCCCGGTGTTAAAATAAAAACAATAGATTATAATAGACGCAGGATTATAAATTGTAACGTATCCCTATTAAAGATAACTTTTGTTCTTCTGGAAGATTAAGGAAGAATACTATTCTTTGTTTGAATTCAAGTAATGATATCGAGAGAATGAGTGAAGTTTAAAGCATTAAAAAGCGTAGGCGAGAAGTTATCTTCAGGTAACATTAGTGATGTGTGCCTGAAAAAGGCAAACGCGCGTAGAGTCTGGTTTAATGTTTATACCGATGCAGTTGTCTCTCTTGGCAGACGAATAGTGTTTGCCTAACGTCATATTACGTTTCACCTTCTCTGAATAGAAATTCGTAATACTCGCAAGTTTAATATTTCAAGCCCTGGCATAATCATTCATTGGTTCGGTGTAATTAATACTTGGTTAGGTACATGTCGAAATTTGTTTGATTCGTTAAGAATTAGTTAAGAATTCGTCAAGAATAGCGAATGAATGATTTTGACGGGAATTGTGTTCTTCTATACGAAGAAATGTCAATAAAAAGATATTTTAGTTTCCACTGAAGGGCACAAATTATTGTACGTTTTGAGCATTTCGAATTTTCCAGGAAAACAAGTAGTGCGCAGTTTTTCATGATAAGCGATTTTCTCAGTAAATGGAAATAACCAATAGCATTTTTTGTTTAAAAAGAATGGAATTGAAACTAATTAATCATAAAATGTATTAGGTGCTATTTTAGACACTTTACATAGTACTGATTTAGAAGTTATTGCTAGAAACGCGAAAAAAGGTTTACATTTTATGATATCGACTTTGTAAAAGATGGAATATGTCCCAATTCGAATGTATATTTATCTTTTTGTTATGTTTACCGATTTTTCGGAAAGGGCATGATCAATCGGAATGACACTTTTTGCTCCTTGTAAGACATACTTTCCCGTTGGTTCAGTTACAAAATAGTTTTCCATTTCTCTTTTGTAAACTATTTTTTTGCAAGAATTCAATTTTTATGTGTACAAATTCATCAGTTATTCTGGATTGGATCGAGTTATCGAGATGAAACCTTTTGCATCTTTTAAGGGTAGTTCATTGACTGGCTCCGTTTGCAAAATGTCTCCAATTGGTTCATTGTTAACTATTATTATTGCAAAGAATTCTTTATTTCTCAATTTCATTTACGTCTGCTCAATGATTGTTCTGCAATTGTTGGACTGATAACGAGATGATTCTAAAACAACAGCCTGGGGAAGTAGTTTGAAATCGTGTTTTTTAATCTAGGCTTCAACTCGTGTTTGCATTGCAGGAAACATTGGCTGGTTGTTATTGTTGCTGTCGTATAAGCGAAATTTCTTGATATAGCTGCGTACATCGTATTTTGTCCCTAATATTTTGGAGATGTACGGCTAGAATAAAATTGTCTTTCACTTGCTTATATTAATTTTTACCGTCCATAAGTAGCCATGCATTTTGTTGAATATTTGTTGTGGATGGCTTTCGGATTTTAATGCTTCATTGTCTCTCGCGTATATTAGTAGGTCATTCGCGAATGCTATCGCTTCTTTAATTATATCGCTATTTGCGCTACAATTTACATCGCTATAAATTAAATAAAATGGGGGAGTTCACGGCTTCTTGTTATAGGCCATCCTTGATTTTAGATACTTTGGTTGAACTGCTCTGACTGTTACGTCAAATTGTTTGTTACGTTCATGTTCTAAATTATTTCTATTGTTTGGTGAGGAAATTTCTTTCTGTGAGATTAAAGAAAGGCCCATCCAGCCAGAATGAGTTGAATGCCCCCTCTAAATCTATGAGCACCACGCGGATGCCATCGCTCGCGCTTCTTGTCCAACAGATATTTGGTGTGAATTTTGAAATTGCGTGTATTCTTGAATGTTTGAATTTAAGTCTAATTGAATGTGTAGATTCGAATATTTTACTACTATTGGGCAAGAGGTGGCTGATAGGATTATTGCTGCCTTTTCTTTTAAATGCTACTAATTGGTTGCTTGGTAGTTGTAGATTATAAAGGTGGTAGACTTTTTAAGACTAGTAGGGATATTGTCAAGACTTGATGATTTTTTATTGTTCAGATTTTGAAGGTCGACGTTAGCTCATTGTAATTTGTGAAAAGGTTCGATGGGATTAAATCTGTGCCTCGGTTGGCAGCTATGTTTATGTTACTGAATGTGCATATATTCTTTTGTTACGTTTGTCTTTGTCTATTTGTTGCTTTGTTTTGTTCATATTTGCTAGTTTTTTTTCAATTTGCTACTTCGTTGATTGCTTAAATATGCGCTGCAAGTGTATTTAGTTTGTCACTTAATTGTTGATTTATATGACGTCAAGATTTACAGTAGCGGACAAAAGATTAAGACGAAATGGAAGAAATAAATAATTGATTTACTTTCCATAAGAAATATAAATACTGTGTTCTACTTTTGGTATTAACTAATTAGACATTTGTTTGTATAATTACAAAAAAATTTCATTTTGACATGAAGCTCAGTTGCTAAGTTATAAAAAAGGAACAAAATCTGCATAATATTTCGTCGGTCAAAAGTTTGACTACACAAAAAATATTAATTTTTGGTAAGAAAATATACACAATTTTTCATTAAGTCCAATATTTTGTCCAATATCCGTCATTTCTTATCACTTCGGTACATCTTCTTGGCATAGAATCTATTAATTTTTTACATTGATCTACCGTAATATTACTCCAAGCTGTTTCAATTGTAGAATAAAGTTCATTTAAATTTTTCGATTGATAACCTTGTAATGTCTTTTTTATGATGCTCTACAAGTTCTCGATTGGATTAAAGTCTGGTGATTGCAACGGCCACGGCAGCACGGTAATATTTTCTTCTTCGAAAAACTGTTTCACAACCCGAGTCGTGAGCTTCGAATCATTATCATTTTGAAAAATAAAATCACCACTCATATTGTTGCATGCCAAAGGCAACATTGTGTTCTTGAGTATGTCTATGTATTGAAAACGGTCCATAATTCCATCGATAAGACATATCGGACCAGGGTCGCCTCGAGAAAAACACGCCCACACCATAACTTTTCCACCACCATGTTTAAGAGTTTTTAAAACGCACTGTATGTTCAAACTTTCGCCAATTCAACGTCTAACATATCGTATCCAGTCAGAAGAATCGCGATTGAATTTCGATTCGTCCGAAAACAATACCTTTTGCCAATCATCACTTGTCCAATGCTTATGATCTTTAGCAAATGCAAGTCGTCTTTTTCGATTCCTATAACTCAGCAATGGTTTCTTTTGGAGTTTTCGTCCTCTTAAGTTAAAGTTTTCTAATCTTCTCCTAACAGTTCTAACACTAATTTGTGTACGGAGATAAACGTTTTTATAATTTATCTCCGCAGCAATATTATTTGCACTACGAAAACAATACTTTTCATTCAATCGATGAATCCGGCGATCCATTTTCGGCGTTGTTTCCGTTTTTCGGTTGATCGCAATACATGCCTGCCTTTAAAAATTTATACCAAGCTTGTTTACAAGCCATTTATGACCTGTTCACTATATTTGCTATTTCTTTGAAGGTTTTACTTTGCCTTCGCAGCCTTACTATTTGTTCCCTTTCGTTTTCAAGTAAATTCTTTGATTTACCCATAGTCTGTTCTTACCTAAGTGAATTTTAAGCAATAAAAGGTACACTAAACAATGATTCTGGCATTCCAGAATCAAAATGTTCAAAAACTGTACTCATACTCACGTTTTAAACTAATGTCCACTGTTTACAAGTGCTAAGCGGTATCTAACTGTTGTAACTCCTACATTGTTTGTATTCAACAACTGACAAACCGAACAAAAGAACAATATGCGTATAAGATGCCTGTAATCCGGTTTACAAATTATTGTTTTAAACTTTTGTCCGCTACTGCATATTGGCTTTGACCATCTCTGAATATCAGTTTGATACTTTTAGGGTGTCTATGTTGTCGTGGTCTTTGGAGCGTCTTTACTGTCAGTTGGTGGGGAAGTTCTTCGGTGCTATTTAAAAGTTGTAAACTGTTATTATGTATAGATTATTTATTGACGCTTTGTATCTTTATCTGTAAGACGCTGATTTCGACCGTCATCTTTTCAGTGTCATTTGACTGTACGACTTTGTGTTTAGTATCATTTTGCATTAGAATTCCAGTTCCGCCAACCTGTTTAGCATTCGATCTATCGTTCCTTATGAATGTGTAGTTCTTGAAGTTAATTATGCGTCTTGCGTTTAATTTAGTTTCCCAATGAAGAAGCACATCTGGATTATGTTTCTCTAGACATTTCTCTAGCGATGCTCTTTCTTCGTTTGTGATTAGGGAGCTTATATTTATTTCTATTATGATTAGTTTGCTATAGGATATTTTTCAGTACTTTGCTGATTCCTACTATATTGTTTCCTGTCGACAGAGGTCTTTGTCAAGTGCTTCCGCGATTATATTAATTTTGATCGAGTTGCATTCGATATGTTCGACTACTCGAGTCACTTGTGAGGATATATTGATTTTCATTCATTGATAACTGTGTCTCTGTTATTACACAATGAGAACGGTACGTCCGCTTTCATAAAATTATTGGCAGATTTTTGTTTTCCCTCGTTTTCTAGTTTTAATGCAAATTTCTTTTATTCAATTTTTTGTTTTATTTCGTTCACCCCAGTCTCGGGTGTCTGAAAGTTTTTCAATTTATACAGTATGGCATATCGTTCTCCTTACTGTTGGGGTGATTTTGTTAGTACAAGAACAATCACCTGGATTGTGTGACTTGTTGCATTTAATATATATGTAATTCAGGCTACAATTAAATGCGACTTTGTTTTTTCCTATTCTTCTCTCTAGCATCGTATAGCGGCACTAGGCCGTAAAAAAACAACTCTCTTTCCAACGGTTTCTTCGGTACGTAGTATATCATCGCTGAAAGACAGTTTATGAGAGACCGACGAAACATAAACAAGGCCGCGATGATGTCGTAAGCAAGAGTCGTAAGCAAAGAGTTGTGAATAAATAGTAGTCTGCATGAGTCGCGAGGCCAGAGTTGTAAAGAGGCCGCTAGTCGAGTTGAAAACGCAGTGTTAAATAAAATGCCGAATATTCCTTTGGCACCCTACACGCCCTACCACCTCAATCGTTTGCATCAAATACGGCCCATCCTTATAATTTTCTCGCAGCTAATACATGTATATAATAAAATCTTTATTTCTTTTAGTTTATTAACGTCGCTGACCGCCAAGAGTTCAACCATGAATATGGACCGGTTCCGTCTTTCTTATTCGGATCGACCAGTAGCGAATTTCCTAGATTAAAAAAATTTAATCCTACAAGTTGACTTGCCCGCACTGTTTCAACCACTTCTTTGATTTCGAAGTTGCTTTTCAAGTTTCTTAACCCTTCGCAAACGGAACGGTTCGAAGTCAACCGTACCGTGAGGCCGAGCTGCTGCCGCGAGAATTATGTAATAAGCTGGTTATATGTTTTCCTGTTTTAGCTCTATTTGCAAATTATTGTATATTATTATGTTTTAGTAAATATTTTGTGGTAAATAGTAGGGGCTACCTGATGCGATGTTTGTTGGAGTATACGTTGCGTGTATAGCAATGGATTGTTGTTTGATCCTGATTTGTGCACGTTCACCGTTAGATTCACCAAAAAATTCGTTATTTTCCTTTTCTTAATCATCGGTGGATTTGTTCACCCTTCGTTATTTCTTTTGTTTCCCTTATCATCCATAATGGTACTACTTATGGACTCCGATACGTATGACGAATTTTCGTGATGTATTGACTTTAGATTTCTTTTCTTACAGTAATTCTAACAACTTTTTACCGTTGCATTTAATTTTCTGTAATAGTTGGATTTCCACAGTGTTGCTACCTTTGTTCTTGCTGTTGAGTTTTACGCTTCATGCCATGTTCTACTTCATTATTGCTATGTTCGCTGCTTGTAATGTTGTTTTCTTTGTTGAATTTAGTCATTTTACATATTTTCCCACTATGTCAGCAGTTTGTGGCACTGCGACAGTTTCGCTTTATTTATATCTTTAATTATAAATTCTTCTCCGTTTAGTATTTCGGTTTGTTTTGTGGTTTCGTTGTGTTGCATTTCAATGCTGCATGGTTATTTGTTGCTGCTGACGAAACCGTTGTATTTTTCTTCATTTTTTTCTGGATGATAAGAAGTGACGTTTTTTTTTATTTTCCAATCTTTCTATTCTTGTTCATTTTTCTTTGCACTTGCACGATATATTTTATGCTATACGAACTCCTGTCAGATAGCCCGTCAATTTAGCGGGTTTCATAGAGATAGGTACACTACATACAGATTTGAAAAATTGGGAATAAATTCTTTGGATGAAATGATTAATTGACGATGCAAAATGGTTAAAATTAATGCTAGGGTTTTTGGGATATTTATTTCGAAGTTTGAAATCCGTCAAATTGATGGATCCCGTAAACCTAGTGTTAAGATTTCTGATCCCCATGAGTAGAATACAATACGATAAAAAAATTTGACTTTGAATTTCGATGCCAAGGTAAATTTTGCGACTACTATTCTTATTCATTTTCGTTATCCAGATATAGTGTTGATGGTGCACACACATAATTCATAATTCATAATTTATAATTTAACATAATTCATAATTTAATAATTAATAGTCCATAATTTATAATTAATAATAGATAATATGATGATGCAGTAAGTTAAATTTATAACTTCATATTTAATTATTCGATATTTTATGACGACGGTGTATTGGGCTTATGATTAACTTTCGTTCGGGTGGCGATTATGGTAAATATATATGACGACTGGCTATGTTTCTGAACAATGCGATTAAATATAAATTAATATGATGGACAAGTTGAAAAAAGGATTAAAAATTACGGCGCAGGGAGTTTCAGAGCCCCTAGACGCCGTCGGGGATTCGAGCGGCTTTTCAGGTTAGACCCGACGGTCATCAAGCGATTGGAAGAACGGCCACGGGGGTGGTGTTGACCCCAAGACTCGCCCTCGTGCGGGAAAAGCGACTTTGGAAAACAAGACGGATACAATAGGACGGAGTAGCTATGCGGGCGAGGAAGGCGGAACGCAAGCATTAAAAAGAGATGTGAAGAACGAGAAGTCTAAGGTTCTCTCGGACATTAAACTAAATGAAAATGTAACTATCACTGCTTTACCGTATCCGAAGGGAAAGGAGGAGGGAGATGGGTTCAGCCCATTTCAGTCGACTAATAGGCTGCAGAGAAGTCCGATTCTAAGCGGGAAAATGGAGGCGAATGTTGGCGATAAATCGGAAGGTGGTGAAGTATTGTTTGGTGTTGGGGACAGTGATCAGAGTACGCCGATTACAGTGAGAAATGATAAACGGGGAGGTATTTGGCACGGAAAGCGGTTGAATGAAGTACGCGCGCTAGATATGGTAAATCGTTGCCTGTGGGCAGTGAGGCGGAGGATAGTGCGAGGGAGGACATCGACGCTCAGAATAGTGATGTCGAGGGAGAAGAAATAATGTTCACGATGAGTGAAACGAAGGGGTTCACGCAAGCCTTGTCGGGGACAGTGCAAATGTTGAATGCACTGGTGAAGAAACTGAATCTCGACAAGGAAAAGAAGGAGGGAATTAGAGAAATAGGCAATGTGATCAGGGGCATAGTGTCGTCGTTGGACCAATGCATTGGTCAGACGAAAAGAAGGAGGAGTGTAATATGCACTGTGGACGATAGTGGGGAGGACACGGGCGAAAGGGTCACGAGCGACTACCCCAAAAGAAAGATGGTGTCCCCTGGCGAAGGGAGAAAGGTCGTAACAGCTAAGAGGTCCAGGAAAGGGGAACCTACATACGCGCAGATGTGCGGTTGATTGGTTGAAAACGAAGAGACTGACAGAAAGAGGAGCGAGGACTCGGAGGGTTGGAGTACGGTTGGCAGAAAAAGGAGGAAAAGGAAAGGGCCCCTGGGGTTTCCATCCTCCGGCGCGCGTGCCAATGAAGGGGGTGGGGGAGAGAGTTGGTGGCAAAGGGTAAATAAATGCGCGGAAGAGGAAAGGATTTTGCTCAAAGTGGAGGGAGGTCGGGACTGGGTCGAAACGTATAAAAGGATGATGGCCGCCAGGAACACGATCGAGGGAGCGGCGGGTATGAGAAAATCCAGGGTTGGCCACATACTCATCGAGTTTGAGAAGAAAATCGTAGTGAGTGAGGTGGCTGCTAAGCTTAAGGCCGCCTTGTGCGATGCAACGGAGGTAGCTGCATTAGTGAGTAGGGCCACCGTGCAGATAAAAAATATCGATCCCCTTACCACCGATGAGGAGTTGGGGAAGGACATGAGAAGAGAGTGGGGGATAAAATAGGAAGAAAGTGTTGAGGTGAGGGCGCTGCCGAATGTGCAGCCATGCTTTAAATGCCACATGTTAGGGCATATGGCTGCATGGTGCACGGTGTTATGTCCGGGTAAGAAATTGTGTAGGAAGTACGGCAGTAGTGAACACGTGATAAGGGAGTGCACAAGGGTGTCAAGGTGCGCGATAGGCTGTAAGCACGAGGGAGTGAACGCAAGACGCGTTACAGGCTCGTTGGCCTGTCCGATGGTTAGGACGGATTATAAGGGCAGGAGAAGATAAGGCCTTTACACCTAAACTTGAATAGGCGCAGATTTGCACAGGATTTATTAGTGCAGTGCGTATGTGAGAATAAGGTGGACGTAGTATTCATCTCCGAACCGTATAGACAGTTACCGTATTGGTGCAATGATACGGTCGGGGATGCAATGCTATGGGTTACCCTGATCAATGGAAGGTATGCGGCGAGTGAGACATTGGTTAGCAAGGAGAGATTGGTCGGCATCAAGGTGGATCACATGATGTGTATCAGTGGGTATTGTTCTCCCAATGTGAGTAAGCAGGAGTTTGACGGATACATAGAGGAGGTGGAGGTGGTGTTAAGGGACAATAGGAGAAGAACCCCGGTGCTGTTAGCAGACGATTCTAATGCGAAATCCACGACCTGGGTTGGCACGAGGACAAAGCAGAGGACAGAGCTGAGGCCGATTAGGACGACGGGGATGTACTCCTTTGTTAGGAATGGGCGTACAAGCTTCCCAGATATTTTGAGTGTTAATAGACGAATGAGGCAGAGTTGGCAAAAGAGTCCCGTTATGGACTGGTACTCTGCCTCTGATCACTTGTATTTATTGCACGACTTTGCGAGTAATCGTAAGAAGCTAATTATAAATATTTGACATTTGGGGTAATTATAAATATTTGACAAAGAATGTTGATGCAGATAAATTCCGGAAGAGGTTCGTCAAGAACCTCGATTTTACGGCGAACGACGAGGCGACACATAGCGTACAATTCCAGAAAGGTCTGAAACGTACGCGTACCGTCGAATTGAAAAAGATTATACCGCCGAGCGGCAGGAGAAGTATCAGCCATTGATGGAACGAGAAGTTGTCCGGGTTGAGAAAGAGATCAGGAAGAAGGGCACAGCGGGTAGTGGCTGCTGGAAAAGGCAATGCTGGCCATATGGTACGAAAATTCAAAGAGGCTAGAAGGAGATTAAGAAGGGCGATCGAGCGCTGTACGGAGGAAAAGTGGAGGGAGTTTTGCGCAACTCTGGACCAGGACCCTTGGGGGAGGCCGTATCAAGTCGTAAGAGCCAAAACGGCTTGAAACGTGCTACCAAACGGTCTCTGCAAGGATAGGGTTACGAGGATTCTTGAAGATCTTTTCGTCATCAATAGAGCGGAACAGTCGGAGGAGGATCATAGTTCTCGGATCCCGTAGACACGGGGAGAAGAGGAGCAAGATCTGCGCGTAACGGAGGAGGACCTGCTAACGGCCATGGCGAAATCCGACCCGAGGAAAACTGCGAGCGTGGAAAGGGTTCCGGGGGAGATCGTTAGGATCGTAGCGGAACAACGGCCTGAGCGGCTCCTGGACCTGTTCAACAGTATAAATAGGTCTGGACGGATACCGACGGTGTGGAGGGCGGCAAGGGTGGTCCTTCTGCCAAAACCGGCAAGGGATCCGCTGTTGTCATCGTCATACATGCCGATAAATATTCTGCCGGCCCTGAGCAAGGGCTGGGATCATACCTGTAAGATTCTGATAGAAAGATGCCTGGGGATGCACCCTTTTCACAGGGAGCTATACGGATTCAGGAGGCGCAGGAGCACGTTGGACACGCTGGATAGAGTGTGCGGGATCGCGGAGCTATGTCGGAGGAGAGGACTGGTATGCGTTTTGGTCGCCCTGGACGTGAAGAACGCGTTCAATACGCTTAGTTGGAGGAGGATGCTCACGGAGGCCAGAGAAAGGCGTTTACCAGACCAGCTGCAACGGTTGTTGGACGACTTCTTGTCGGATAGAAAAATAGTGGTGCACTACCGGGATGGCACGGTGAAGAGAAGCGTGTACGCGGGAGTGCCTCAGGGGTCGGTACTATGTCCGTTATTGTGGAACCTGGTCTACGACGGACTCCTAAACGTGTTGGACCCGGTCAAGGACGTGGACACGATCGAGTTCGCGGACGACTTGGCCCTGGTGAGTACCTTGTGGAAGTCGCAGGAAATCGGGGACAGAGTGCGCGAAACGGTGAAATTGATCACGAACTGGTGCCAGGATACGGGTCTTCATCTGGCGCGGGAGAAGACTGAAGTCATTCTGCTGACCGGGAAACGTGTGCCGAATATTTTAAAGTTCGACGTGGGTGGTGGCGAGATCACTACTAGAAATAAAGTAAAATATTTGGGGAGGTTGTTGGACAACGCCAGGAAATATTCCCCACATCTGGGGCAGGCGTGCAACAAGGCGGAGAGGTTTGTGGGAGCCATTAGGAAGCTGCTGCCTAACGTCAATGGACCCACCGATACCGTGAGGAAATTGTACTACGAAGTTTGCGGATCTGTGGTCTTGTACGCTGCGCCGATATGGGCATCTGCCCTTGCAAAGGAGAAGAATAAAAAGATATTGGCCAGTGCGCAGAAGGCGGCGCTTGTTCGTACGTCGACGGCGTATAGGACAGTGTCGCACGGGACGCTGTGCGTGGTAACGGGCAGCATGCCCATTCATATCAAGGCGAAGCTTCGGTGGAAGGAGTACGAGGGAAGAAGAGGAGATCCAGTGAAGATCGGCAAGGCGAGGCGTAAGGCTTGGCGGAGGAGATGAAGAACCTGAAACAAGAAGCCGAGGACATGAGGACATCGAATGGACATTCCACGATCCCGGCAATTGGACAAGAAGGTTGATCAAGGATCCCTTGACCTTCGTGAGGAGCAGGAGGAGAATCAATTACCACGTGATACAGATCCTTACCGGTCATGGTATTTTCAATCTTTATCGGTATAGGATCGGTAAGGGGGGCCACACCAGTTGTTGGGACTGTGGGGAGGTCTCGCACGACGCACAGCACGTTTTGTTTAAGTGTCCCAGATTGGTGGAGGAGTGGACTTCGCTCGAGATAGATTTGGGGATCGAGTGGATTGTGGACACGGACATCGTCGCGGGGATGGCTGCGGATGGACGGTCCAGGAGAGGAAGAAGATGAAGAGCGGCGGGAGTTGTACAAGAAGATTAGGGTACGATGAGTAGAGGCCAATCCGAAATATTGTCGAATGATTGTGACGGGTTGGAACCTCGAATACCGATGGAGTTGAGGAGGAGGGGTTTTTAGTGGATATAGCGAAGTCATCTGCCGCGTCTCACAAAACCCGCGTACATTTGGTACAGGGTATGTGTAAAGAATTTTCCCCTCCTCCGAAATGAGAAAAAAAAGAAAAAAGAGGTTGGGGTTAGGTTGACCCGACGATCATCTAGCGACTGGAAGAACGACGGGGGATGTCGATCCCAGCGCACCCTCTCGTACGGAAAATGTCACCGGGGAAAATAGAATGGCGGTGCGGAGGGAGCCCAAGGCTACCTCGGATATAAAGCTGAACGACGTGACAATCACGTTACTATCTAAGAGTAAAAGTAAAAAGGAAGGAGAAGGGATTAGCCCCTTTAAGCTTAGTAAGAGGCTACAGATGAGCCCGATTATCGGAGAAAGAAAAGAGATTGAGGTCGGTGAAGAGTCCGAAGGGGGAGAAAGATCCTTCGGAGTCAGTGAACATAGCACGCTGTAGGTGAAAGGAGACAAAGGAGGAAGATACCTGGTGAGGAGAGCGTTTGAGAAGAGCTCACTCGCTAGATACGGTAAACCACTGCTGAGGGGCAGTGAGGCGGAGGACAGCGCTATGGGGGAGGTTGACCATCCCTTCAGCGAGACTGAGGGAGAAGAGGGGGTTCACATCACAGACTGTGAAATGAGAGGATTGACGCAAGCACTGGTGGGGGTAGTACAGATGTTGAAAGTAAAGGCGAGAAAGATAAATCTCGATAGGAAGGAGAATGAAGAAATGAGAGAAATAGGCAGGGTTGTTGAAGGCGTGGTGTCGTCGCCGAACCAATGCATGAGGCTACCGGAAAGAAGGGTCATGATAATGAAGTCCGGCTGTGTAAAAACGGTAGAGGCCGGACGGAACTTGTTGAAGAGTCTTAAGACTGATGAATTGAGGGGGGAGCATACCGGCCTGAGGACAGTGGTAGAGTATCCGAAAAGGAAGCTGGTGCCCGCCGGAGAAGGGAAAAAGGTTGCGGTTGTGGCCAAGAGACCGAGGAAAGGGGAGTTGTCTTATGCTGAAATGTGTGGTCGGCCAGAGGCCTTCGATTACTCAGAGAGGGAAAGGAGTGAGGACTCGGAGGGCTGGTGTGTGGTCGAAAGAAGAAGGAGTGAGAAGAGACGACCTCCGCAATCCGCTGATGTCCTCGAGGAGCCGCAATTCGCTGGTGTCCGCGAGAACGGAAAAGGGGAAAGAGGAGGCGGTGGAAGAGAATCAGCCGCAAGGAAGAGGAAGGAGGAAATCCTGATCAAGGTCGAGGAGGGCCGAGATTGGATGGATGCATATGGAAGAATTATGACCGTTAGAAACACGATCGTAGGGGCGATGGGGATGAGGAAGACCTGGGCTGGTCGCATCCTCATTAAATTCGACAGAAAGGTTGCAGTGCGCCAATGGGCGAGGATCAGTACAATGCGGGAGACACAGGAGATCGGGGTCAGGGTCCGTGGATTGATCAAGATGGTCACCGACTTGTGGAAGGACACGGGGCTTTGACTGGCACGGGAGAAGACCGAAGTCATCCTGCTGACCGGGGAGCGCGTTCCAAAAGTTTTTAATCTTGACGTAGGTGGTGGCCACTATAGAGATTGCCACCAAAGAAGTTGTAAAATATCTGGGGGTGCTACTGGACAACGCTAGGAGATACTTCTTGGAGCAAGCGTGCGATGAGGTGGAGAGATTCGTAAGTGCCATCAGGAGCCTTCTGCCTAATGTAAACGGACCCACCGACTCTGTAAGAAGGTTGTACTACGGAGTTTGGGAGTCGGTTGTCTTGTACGCTGCGCCGATATGGGCATCTGCCCCAGGTATGGTAAGAAATAAAGTGATCTTGATCAGTGCTCAGAGGGCGGCGCTGGTGTGGACGTCGACGGCGTACAGGACAGTGTCACACGTGGCACTGTGTGTGGTAACGGGCAGTATGCCCATACTGAGATTAAGACGAAGCTCCGGTGGGAGGAGTACGTGGCGAAGAGGAGATACGATGAGGGGGTGCAGGGCAAGATGCATGACTTGGCGGAGGAGTGGAAGAGGCTAGTGCAAGAGGCCGAAGATAGGTGGAAAAACGAATGGCCATTCCACAATCCCGACAAGTGGACAAGAACGTTGATCAGGGATCCCTCGGTCTTGATAAAGAGGAAGAGGAAGATGAACCATTACGTGATGCAGATCCTTACCGGTCATGGTATTTTCAACCATTATCGACATAGGATCGGCCATACCAGTTGTCTGGACTACGGGGAGGACGCGGACGACGCAGAGCACGTCCTCTTCAAGTACCCAAGATGGCTGGTAGAGAGGACTTCGCTCGAATCCGGTGTGGGGATCGAGTGAAGGATGGACATGGACATCGTCGCGAGGATGGCTGCAGAAGATCGTTTGTGGCTGAAATTCACCGCATTTTGCACTCGTGTGATGAAGTCACCGCAGCTTAAGGAGAGGGAAATAGAGATGCGGGGTGGACTGTCCAGAAGAGGACGAAATAGAGCAGATTAATCAGGGGATGAAGCGTAGGGTAGCGTTGAGTAGAGGCTAACCGGAAGTATTGTCGAACGATTGTGCCAGGTTGGAACCTCGAGTACCGTTGAAGTTGGGAAGGAGGAGCGGTTTTTAGTGAGTATGGCGGTGTCATCTGCCGTGTCCAACATGACTCAAGTACGTATGGTATTAGGTATGCGTAATGCATTTTCCCCTCCTCGTATAAAAAAAAGGTTCAAATCGGTACATGAATTGGTATGGTTTAGAGGTTGAGGAAACGGGTATATTGCATTACCTTTAATATACTCTCTTCTAACACGCTTTAGTATTGGATGTGTGAGGCAGAATGCTATGGGAATATCCTCACCAATGACAAAAATGGTGAAATTATTTATATAGTTTGTAGAGATTATATAATTGGACGTGAGTGGATGTTCACAGTAAGAGGTTATGATAAAAAGTGTACAATAAGTACGGTAACGTGGTGCATATTCAGTACAATGACGAACTGACGTGGCTGGAACATTTCAAATGGAACGAGTGGAGGTACTCATCGTGAAAAATAACCAATAAACACTGGAACCACAGAAAAATCATGAGTACATGTTCAATGTACGTGATTTACTTGAATATGCATGACGCGAGCTTGGTTCCCTGTTGCCGCCATCTTGTTCGGTGGCGTTGTGGTAGAACCATGAACTAGAGGCATATAAGAGTGGCGACTTGTAGTGGTCAATCTAACTACCAGTGAATATATAGAACATAGAGCCGAACTCAGTTGTGAATATTGGTAAATGGTGATTTATTGGTGCACACAAATAATAATAATGAACAATAAAATAAATAATAAAATAATATAATAAATAGTATACAATAATATATAATACATAACACAATATGTATAATACATAGTGTTTAAGTAATAATTAATAGCTTAAGGTAATTAATAATTTAATTTATAGTCCATAAAGTATAACTAATATGGATTATATGTATGATGCAGTAAATTAACTTAATTTATAGCTGCATATTAGGGATTTTTGATTTATTATGACGACGTCGACTCGTATTGGGATTATGATTGTCTTGCGTTGGGGTGGCGATTTTGGTAGATATGAATGACGACTGGCTATGTCCCTGAACTATGCTTCACTTATAATAACATGGATAAGTTTATGACGGAGAAAAAAATTACGGCGCAGGGGGTTCCGGAGCCCCCAATAAGTATCCTACCGGCGATGAGCAAGGTTCGGGAAAACACGTTCAAGTCGGCCATTGAGAAGGAACTGGGAATGGAACCGTTCTACCGAAATCAATTTGGGTTCCGCAAGGGGAAGGGTACCATCGGTGTCATTTCGTAGGACTGCAAGTTCGTCGATTCTTGTCATGATGTGCATCGATGTTAAAATTGCGTCCAATTCCTTGCGGTGGGAGGTAATCCTGAAGGAGGCGAAGCGTAGGAGTCCCCCCCCCCAATTTGACGAGGGTTCTCGTGAACTACCTCAAGGACCGTTTCGTAGTTCTCAACAACCCGAGTGGTCTTATCGTCTAACAAATTTTTGCTGGCGTTCCACGGGGCTCTGTAGTAGGCCCGCTTCTGTAGAACCTAGTTTACGATGGCCTGTTTGCCAGATTTGACAATCGAGTGAATGTGAGAGCTTTTGCATTTGCGGACGATCTTGTTATCTTGGTGGGTCTGAAGAAGAAGAAAAGTGTGGAGGTCAACTTGAGTCCCCACATGAAGACGATCCTAAAATGGTTAATAGACACCGGTAGTGAATTAACCTTGATGCGGGCGGATCAACATGTAAAAATCGGAGCGCCCAAATTAAGTCGGGAAATTATTGAGTTTCGCAGTAACGGATTTGAGAGAAATTTTACGCTTGGGAAATTTTCAACAGATATTGTTATAGATGACGAGTCGTATCATATAACAGTACATGTAGTTCCGAACACTATGATGCACCGTTCGTTGATAATAGGCACAGACTTCCTGGATACCGTTGAGATGAACAGGAAGGGGGGAGACATCTCCATCCGTAAAATAAAAGACGAAAACTCCGATGGGGTTCCGGAAGTTTTTAAAATGGACATAGAGACGGCCTGCGGGATGGCGGATAGGCTGAAATCTGCGTGCGATCAAGATTATACCGCTCCTGAATAGGACGACGATAGAGATCAAGAACATCGACCTTGTTTCCACCAGAGAATGTTTGATCGGGGATATTTGCAGGGATCTGGGTATACAGGACCCAAAGTTGGTGGATATCAAAACCCTGAGGAGGGTGCCATGGGAGACGCAGTTTGCAATCGTCACGGTGCCTGCTAATAGCGTTCAGCGGAGGCTGCCCCAGTCTGGATTAGAACTGGGTAGACTGTTGCCAGGGTACTGCAAAACATCATTAGATGTTATAGGTGCCACGACATCGGGCACGTGGTGGCACGATGCAAAACCGTAGAGCCGGGCAGGAAAAATTGCCGTAGATGTGGGTCGACTGACCATAAATTGAGCGACCGTAAAAATGGGTCGTGATTTTCTTGATGTATGGAGTACTATGGAGCCAACGTTGGGCACGTCACAGGCTCTTTGGCGTGCCCAGTAGTTAGGAGATATAAGAGTGAGAGAGGACCGGGTAGAAGACCTGCGGTCATTAAATTCAGAGAAAGGAACAAGGGCGGCCCTGTTCAAAGCGATAGAGCTGAGCAAGAGCGAGAGAACGAGTTGACGCGTTGAATGGGGTCTGGCCGAAGTAATGTTTACTTAACGGTACCGCCGGTTACATGAACGCTGCGTCAGCGTGGAGATTTGTCCCCAGACGCGGCGTCCATGGATAAACGGAGTTGTTTCATCTTGTGCCAAATGTATTGGTCTTCAGTCTTATGGCGTCGATGAATCGATACGGCTTTAATAAGTGGTACTCCGTTAATCACACGTTGCCACGTTTTTCTTTAATGAAGTCTGCCACACCCTGGTCTTCACTTCTCAACTCGGCCCATTGTCTCATGTAGTCTTTCTTTAATTTGCTTCTGGCCTTATCTATGTCCTCGGAAGTATCCGGCCAATTTATCCTCAGGGAGTTTGCAATTTTTTTTAAATTTTTGTTCTGCTTTGTTATCTATGAAACAGGATGCTGTTGGATGGAGCGAGTTCTTTATTTTACTAGCGTTCTTTAGAGTGCGGAGCTTCACTAGATGTTCAAATCTCGGCAACTCTAATCCTCCATTCGTTTTGGGTAAATAGAAGAACCCAAATGCGGTTGAGGGCGTTAGGAGAAGAATCCCTTTGACTTTCTGCCTGACTTCACTATCGAGTAACTTTAACACTCCCTCGCAAGGTGGATTTATTAATAGGCTATAGATATAGCCAGGGAATATATAGCTTACGAGAAGCTCCATCTTTTGGCCTGAATTTAATGACAATTGCCTCGTTCTCATTATCGTGCGCAGAATTACTGGCACGCTAATCCCACATCTTAGGCCTTTCCATGGTTCCATCTTTGTATATAGGTACCTGAAGCCCTCGTCGCGTTCAACATTAGGTATTCTTTTGTTTTCCGCTTCTATCTCTGGTTCCCTGACGTACCAGGTGTCGTTCTTTGAGACCACCTGAAACGTCAAGCCTTTTGCCCCTGAGATACTCATTCCCAGGCTGTTCAGGTAATCCTGAACCATGGACAGTTGTTCTTGTGCTTCTCTTTTGTCCCTACCGAGTAACACAATGTCGTCAGCGAAGGCCAATATAGGGATCCTACTTCTCTCGTTGAATTTAATGCCATCGGACTTTTCTTCTACCGCCTCCAGCAACGGCTCCATACATACATTAAATAATAATAGCGACAGGGGATCGCCCTATTTAACTCCTCAGAGGATTTCAATCTCGACCCCAGCTCCATCTTTTGCATTAATTTTAGTTTTACAATTTTTATACATGTTTGAGATCAATTCGATAAGCGGGGTCGAGATACCTTTTCTTGCCAGATAAGGTTTAATCGCCAAGTGGGGCACCGTATTAAATGCTTTTGAGATGTCTACTATTGCGTAGACACCTCCTTTCTCCTTTTGACTATTTTCAAAGGCTGCATTCAGGAGCTCAACATTAGCTTTACATCCGTTTTCGAACGTAAAGTCCTTCTGTCTTATATTTTGTACGATGCCCCTTCTTATTCTCTCGTCGAAAATTGAAGAGAATATTCTGCCTAGGATGGGGTCTATAGTTATAGGCTGCCAGATCTCGGCCTTGCTTGCGTCTTTGTTTGGCTTTGGTATCAAAATGGTCCTGTTTTCTCTCTAACTCTCCGAGAAGTGAGATGTAAAACACAGGATGATAAATAACAGCGCCAGTACTGTGGTCAGGCCCGGGATTAACAGAAGTTTCTATTGCAAACCATCCGGACCAAAGGCTGTTTTGTTTCTCATTTTCTTAACCCTCTCACTTATTTCTGCGGCGATTATAGGTGGGCAATAATCATGGATAAAACTTCCTGAAGCACATCCTTCCGGAATTGGGGAGTTTGGTGGTCCGACTTTTCCACAAAAATCTAGATAAAGTTCCTCCACCTTTTTTGCTTCAGAAGGTTGTCTGGCTGGTGCCAAGTAGGCCAAAGCATTGTTGAGAATAACGTCAGCTAACTTCCTCGGACACTCTTTAAACATATCCTGACAACGTGTGTACAGATATCTTCGATATTGGTTTTTGTTCTTTCCAATTTTATTATTGTTCGTCGCTCTTTTATTCCATCGTTGCTTTTTGTTTTGGGGCCTGTCTCCCTCCTCTTCTTTTTTGTTGTTTCTCATTAACGCTCCCTATAGAGACGTGCCGACAAATTCGTTAATTTTAACCGCTAAAATTTCATTATTGCCGTTAAATTCATCCCACACTTTCTTCAATGCATTATATATTCCTCGTGTGGAAGGGGGGACTTCGGAAATTTTCTCTATTTCATTCTTTAGACTGCGCCGCCATTCACAAATCTATTCTTCCCTTATATCATCGATTACTTCCCGTGCTGGCGCATTGCCTGAGTTAACGGGATCGCACCCTCCCTCTGTCTCCTGGGCTCCCTCCTGAGTACTCGCGTCCTCATTGCTTATCTTCAACTTTTTCCTTTTGTTCTTAATTTGTTGTATTGTTTTACCGGTGAAGACATTACTTATTTCCAGATTTCGATATTTGTGATCTTTATAAATTTGATCAAGCTCCTTCAGGAGGGTTACCTCTTCTACCGTCCATATTTTATTGTTTATATTTGGGAGGTCCGATCCCCCTCTTTTCTTTCTCTACACGGCTTCGGAATGAGAACTACTCTATTTCCTTCTGAATAAATAAATAAATATACATGATGGTTGGTAACCGGTGGTACAAGCGGAAAGGGGGTGATCCCACGTGAAAAAAGAAGTCGAAAATATAGAATAAAAATTTTTCGTTTGAGGCTTTGTTTTCGAGAAAATCGACTTTGAAACACATTTTCAAGTAAGATGGAACGTAAACGTCTGAGCTGGCATAATCGGACATCTAATTATTGGGCCATATTTTTTCGAAGGAAATGTAACGTCAGCAGCATATTTCGATTTCTTACAAAAGAAACTACTGGAATTATTAGAAGATGTACCGCTGAGAACTGGAGGAAGTTTAATTTTTCAACAAGACGGTGCATCGCCATATTTTAGTCATCATGTGAGAGATTTTTTAAACCAACATTACCAAGGCTGGATTGGTAGTGCTGGAACAATGTCTTGGCCACTACGCTCTCCAGACTTAACTCCGCTTGACTTTTATTTATGAAGCCATATTAAATAAATTGTCTATAAAGTAAGTAAAGGTAAGTTGCGAGCAATTGAAAGAAAAGGTTATTGTAGCCTTTCACACTTTAAAACAATCGAATACGTTAGAAAGTGTTTGTCGAAATTTAATTAGAAGAGCAGAAGTATGTGTTCGGCAGAATGGGCAACATTTTCAGCAATTTTTGTAATAATAAAGTTTATGATTGCTTCATATTATTTCATTATGTATTCCTAATTTTCCGTTACAGCAAAAAAAAACTTAAACTGCGATAATATCCATCGAGACAACGATCTACAGTGAGATCCGTTATAACGATACGTGATAAAGTGCACGCGTACCGTGCGAAAATTCAAAGTCGATTTTCTCGAAAACAAAGCCCCAAACAAAAAATTTTTATTCTATATTTTCGACTTCTTTTTTTGCGTAGAATCACTTCCTTTCCGCTTGTACCACCAGTTACCAACCACCCTGTATATACAAATAATTATCAATAAAAAATAAATAAATATATTATTGCTCCACCATTTAAAAACAAGTTGCACGTCTCTATAGACCTACACAACACATTTATAATAATTGTGTTTGTTTCGCTTTTTGTAATGCCGAGTTCCTTTAAATTTTCGATAGTCTCAGGCGTTATGGCTCCTCCGCTTCCTAGTACCACCGGTAAAATGGCTCCCTCATCGACGTCATACTTGTTCTTTAACATATTCAAGCATAGGAAGTATTTGTCGATCTTTTCTTTTGTAGCTTTTTGGAGATAATCGACTATGAGAATTACGTCAGAAGACAGTTACGTCGACTATGAGAATCCGTTCCTCGTTTTTCACCACGAGATTCGGTTTGTATCGATTATCTTCACCTTTGATTGCAGATTCGACAAACACTTGATTTTGGACCTGTAACTTTATTGCGATGGGAGTTTTTCCCTCGCTATGCCTCTTGCTTCTTAGTCCTTTTGTGTGTTGACACAGCCCTAAAATATGCCAGAGGGTTTCGGACTGGGCATGACATCTTCTGCACATAACGTTTATGCTTTTATCCGCCCGGATAAACGCCCTGGCGACGAAATTATAATTTAAATAATAAATGGGCTTCCCGATCTAACGGTTTTTTAACGTGAAGAAAGGGATTGAAACATCTAAAACATAAGGGAATCCGTTCCTTTGATCCATAGTTGACGACCTGGCCAATGATAGGATTATGAGATGGAATGATTGGACAAATTCTTGGATAACACACAAATTTAATTTGGAGATACATAACTCAAATATTGCCCCGAACGCAGTGCTTCTTGGTCCTGGAAGCGCTGTAGCGGATTCATCCGCTTCCGAGGGGACCTTAGTTGATGAGTTGGCTATGTCCCTGGACTTGAGCTTCAAATTAATGACGCCGTTAATGGGAGACAAGGTTGCTTGTCCGGGCTGCGAGAAAAGGGAAGTCCACCTTTTCTTTATAACGTTGAGTGACTTGGACAAGCACCTTAGCCTACACCATGTGGATGCCCGCATTCAGTGGGAATGTATACATTGCGGAAGGAGTTTCCCAAAGCTTCATGGGACAAGGTGTCACATCTTACCTTGAAGAACTGGACGTTGGTCCGGGAATCGTTTGCTACTCGTTACTGTGCGGCGTGGGGTCGCGTATATGCTTAGCGAGGGAGGGGTTCCTTTCCGATGACTGCTCCTTTGTTTAGGTGATTAAGTCGATGGAATTTTATTGCACGTGACACTATATGGTCACTGGTAAGTGCACTTTTCAATGGCACGTGATCCGGCTCGAAGGACCATGTATTTTCGATCATTCGCGGCGAGACGCGGTCGCGATTAAACGCGTCAACGGGAGTCATAAATTCCCGTTACGATTATAAGAATCGACACCACCAATAGATCGATCCCCTTATTTCTTGTGAGATAATACGGGTGATTGTTGTGGTATAACACTGCGATTAACAGGGTTATAAAATATATATTTCCAATAGCTTATTATACTAAATAGTTACACCGTCACGTATGATATAAATGTCAGAGACCATACTTTAACGTATGAAGCCCCGATATATGAACACAATGTTCTTTTGTAGTAGAGCAAGGCCCTTACAGTTGAATATAAGGCGATGGTGACTTTCTT
The DNA here is from genome assembly GCA_014737335.1 of Bombus polaris. Lineage (NCBI taxonomy): Eukaryota > Metazoa > Arthropoda > Insecta > Hymenoptera > Apidae > Bombus > Bombus polaris. The sequence goes on from JACXIO010000353.1 coordinate 24,598, forward strand.
GATGTGGCAGAAATAGCAATTCAATACACTAAGTATAGATACGAAGTGGCTGCTCTGTAGTCTAGAGCACAAGTCTAGAGGGGTGAAGTGACTGCCCTGTCGTGATGAGAACAAGTGAAGTTCGTTCTTGTGTAATTACGGAGGAAAGCTCGGTGTGGGCGTGTCTTTTGAACTAAGGACGTGGATTCGTTGTCCTCACTTTTCTAACGAAAAGTGAGGGTAACGATCCGCGATGCCCATTGGTTATAGCCAACGTTAATAAATGAAGATTGAAGGAGGTAGCCTCCTACCGACGTGGCTCGGGGGGGACCTGGTTCATGGGAAAAACCGGCTTTTCCGTTAGGAAACTACCCGCTTTTTAATTTGTAAGAACAAGCAATAAACCTATGGACTATTTTTAGTACCAGCTATAAACCGAAAATACTTGCAGGATTAATGGTTCCTGCAAGCTAATAAGACTCGGTTTATGGTGGAGCCTTAGGTTCATTGAGGATTTTTCTATAGGTGCCTGGACTCAAAGCCAGACAATGAAGGTCAGACAATGAAGGACGTTGCGCGGACCTTTTCACGCGACGTAACACCTACAATATAAATAATAATCAATAAAGTTACAGCTGATTAACTAAGCTTTTAAACGGTAGCATAAAGAGATCCTGAGTAAAGAAATGTTAGATGGTTCTTTAAAATATAATATCTATAACTCTCATTATTTGATAGTTTAAAGAAGGAAGATAGAAAATAGCCATCTGAGAGCGCGTTATTGTTTGATAACGGTAATAATAATTAAACAGTTCCAGGTAATTCCACTATCTACGGAAGGTATTATAGAGCGACCTGAATATTATATTTCCCGATAGCTGGTGTTTTATTTCTACGGAAATCGATCACGTGTTAGGTACTAATTGGAAATGAATCATATTGAACAGATCGGTCCTCTAATTGAAACCCACGAGTGCTGGTGTAAGTTAAACAATGCCATTGATTGATTTTATGTGCGGCGACGATGATTCTTTTGTGAACTGTGATCGATCATTGTTGACCGGGAATTGTAATGGAGAAATGGGGGTGTTAATTGACAAGTGCGCTTGACACATTGGGTAACGTATAATATAAATAATTCTAAGAACAGTTTTTATGTGTATATGTGCCATTTTGACGATCGATGAATCAAAATATTTTATTTTATTACGTTTAAATAAATGTATTGGTTCTAAGTAATCCATTGTAGTTCCAGGACAATAAATTCCGTATTTTGCTCGACAAAGATATAAAATATGATATAAATTACGATTAAATACTCTAAAATTAAATAATCTAAATCAACTTAACTAGATCTTTTGCAGTTACTTACTCACTGCTTATGACCTAACTATAGCAGTTGAGGATTAAGAATATTCACACTTCACATTGTATTTATGTTTTAAAACTATGACATAATGGTTTTACATTTAATTTAACCATTTTCTTCGCAACATCTGAAAAGCGAAGTAATATTGCGATATTAATTCGTGAAGTACACGCTCGTTTCTTCAATAACAACTACTTTGAAGAGCATAATACCAGTGCTTTCTAGGAAACGATTAACGATAGCCTGAGGATTAAACGTGTTTCACGCAGACAACACGTAAAGCTTCTTATTTTTAGGAAATCCGCAAAAAACCGTTATCGCCGCGCAATTTCTTGAAAAGAGAGTTTTCAATTGACACGTGGTAATTTATACTTCTCATCTAACTTTCAATAAAAGTCAGCAATCAGTTAGTGCTTTAATGGAGATAGTTCAACATTTTTATATTTTACCATATAAGTACTTGAAGGAACTAACTAATATAAAGTAATTTTAATTACGAATCTTTTAATTAAAAGCTATCTTACTAATTTTAATATTATGGAAATAGTTCTTCAATGAATAGGAGTTCTTCAATGATCCGTTAGGAAACTATTCGATTTTTCCCATTAGGCAACTACCTGCTTTCTCCGTAATTTGTCAGAATGTACAATAGACCTAAGAACTGTTTTATGTACCAGCTATAAACCGAAAATACTTGCAGGATTAAAGGTTTCTGCAAACTAATAAGATTCAGTTTATGGTGGGGCCTCAAGTTTATTGAGGGTCTGTATTATGGTGTTTGGGCCTTGACGTTCAGACAATGAAGGACGTCGCACGGACCATCTCACGCGACGTAACATACTCTACTATTATGTATTTTTTAAAGACGAGTCATTTTGACTAGCAGAGATAACTACGTCTCGAATGCCGGTAGTTCTAGTGTTAATAAGCAACGCGAAGAAAGTGCGCAAGTAGTAATGGAATTACGCCATCAAATGAACATGTTAACAAAACAAGCCGAAGAAGAAAGCGCTGAAAGAACTGAAGAAATAGAGTACTTAGGAAAACAATAGTTGAAATGAAACTAGGAACAAGTAGTCAAGCGGTAATAACAGAAGAATTCGATTCCATTGATACCAATCTAAACTCTGCACGTCAAAAATCGACTTACACTCCGTCTGCACTGTAGCAGCTCATGAGTCACAGGACGTTTCGAATTATGTTATTGTTTTGCCCCGGATTATCTAAACCGTTAGAATAGGCGAAATACACAAACAAGTAAACTCCGGGCAAAATAAGGTCTCCGCTATGAGTAACCGTCGAACAACGACGAATTCAAATGTCCTGGCTCTCCTCCAGTCGATATAAATATCACGGACGCGATCGCGACGACGATTATTAGTGTCTTGCGAATCATAGTGATTATAGAGTTTTTATCGACGGCCAATATCAAATATCTGTGCGACGAGCCTCATGCGACTAGGTTTAACAAAACTGAGGTGGTATTGGGCGATAGTGGATTCAGAAACACTTGAGTGTATTTAACGATATTATTTATTAAGATATACCCTAAGTGTACACTAGTCGTATAACGCAACCTGCTGGATTGATTCGAGATTACGAATATATCGGCGCGGGAGAAGTATCGACTTAACTCTTACTGCTCGTATGACTCGATTACAAAAGGTTGCCTCGCTTCCCTATTCGCTATATTTATAACCGTTGGAGTTGACAGAAGGCGTCGGGGTCTTCCTTTCGAAGGTGTTCTCGAAATATCCCAACGGTCGCTGAACTTTCGACCTTGTTTACGATTTTGACTTTAACTGTAGTCGAAGCGAAGGCATATGATCACGACAAAAATAACGGATTTTAATTGACCTACAGTAACCGCCTAAGGTTGTCGGATTTATGATAAACTTATTTATAGGTAAACAAGGTTTTTGTGTAGCGGGGTCACTGGACGGAAACCGTTATGAATTTTACCCTCGAGTGCCGCTATATAACGGACTCTCTGTGCAACAAGTGTCTTAAATAAATTAACGACGCCCGTATTAACGTGTTGTTAATTCACATACACATCGAACCTCCACAGCACCACAAGTAGAGATAGATAACGACAATGACGCTGACGAACTCGAAAATAATGCCAGCGCACAATATCCTCTGTTGTCTGCTAAAGACGCGATAAGATATATTCCAATCTTGAACGGTGATGATGACATTGGAATAGAAGAGTTCATCAAAGAAATTCGAGATATAAGAAATGAATGTTCACAAAAACAATTATTGCTGAAAGCTATTACAGTAGAAAAGATCAAAGAAAAAGCCGCACAGTGTATTCGTAATATTCCAATCGACAACTACGTAAACCTCTTCGAAGCATTAAGAGCCAACGTAGCAACTCAAGTAACCCCAAATGAGTATGACGAGCAGCTATGCGACATAAGGCAAGGACGAGACGAAACAGTACAATCATCCAATATTCGATTCAGACGCGTATTAAGCAAATTAACTTACACC
>JACXIO010000353.1:28535-44373 GCA_014737335.1 Bombus polaris
AATTTACCTAAAAGGACTACGCCAAGAAATCGGACGAATACTTTTGGCCAACGAACCAGCATCACTAAACGAACCGGAACAGAAAGCTGCTGATATAGAACGACACCTACGAGGAGAACAAAGAGATTGAAGAGGAGGACCCAGTCAATTACCTACAAACCGTTTCACCGACCGTCAACCACTAAGAAATAACAAATCGGCACCATCAACAGGGAACATCATGAAACCTAACGAAACGAAGACATTTGTGAAAGCAGAACAAAAAACAGTCAGTGAACGAATGGAATCCAAATGCTTCAAATGTGCAGATTGCACATCAATGCCGAAATATTCAATCACCCAGTCAACGAAACCTCCCACCAGAGCGAGAAATTCAAACCAACATTCTTATGTATATTCTTATGTACAGAAACTTACGACGAAACGACGGAAGCCCGAGAAAAATTCCAAGAGTTAACACTACAACAGGCAAACTTCTCACAATACGGTTTAACATTCGAACTGGACATGTAACACACATAATCGACACAGGAGCAGGAATCAACCTATTGAGAGAGAAAAGAAATGGCGGCATGCAGAAAGGACGCGTTTACGTCGCCCCGTGCCCGGCACACTAAATCATAATGAAAACAAGGAAAAGCGACAAAATGTGGACCAGATTGTTGTGCCAGTGCGCGAGTGCACAGTGCGCAAGAAAATTAGTAAGGAAAGGACCGGATGGGACAGGAAAGCAAGAGCAAAGACTCAGCACTGTCGACGAAGCAGTAAGGAAGACAGGATGGGACGGGTGCCGGCAGCGCCCCCCCCCCCCACGGGGTACTTCACGCGGCACGAGTGGGCAAACGCAGACATTTTGCGACGCGAGACAGCACAGGCGCCGCACGGGCTACCTCGGAATCTACCCGAGAGCACGTGAGCGCAAGGCTCCTTTACGTTGAAGGCCACCAGACGGGCCCCCGCGTCCGGCGAGGAGAATACTGCTAGTCGAAAGCAGGATATGAAAGAAGGAACGGAGCGTACATCAAAGGTAACCAGGATATCCATAAGGATCACAAATAGGGTGGATAAACCAGACGATTCAGAAATGGATTCGGTCATGGCTCCAAGCGCCGAATTAGACGCAAGAAACACCACGGCAGGAAACTCGCAGGGAAGTGCGAGTTCGGACATCGTAGGGTTGATGGCCTATGGGGCCATCTTCATCAGAGACGTCCAGGGGAAGAAAAAGAAAGCTGACACCCACAGCTCCAGACATACCTATGGAACTGACTTTGGAGATGAGGACATCCTCCACAGCGGACATAGGAGCCGAATTAATACGGCGAGTAGAGGAGATAATAAAGGTGACGACAACATCATCGAACTTAAAAAACACCTACATTAAGACCTTAAAGGAGGCAGCAAGCACCACTGCCGCGGGCACCTTGGAGCTGACAAGGAGGACGGGGCCCGCCTATGGCACTGGAGTTGCCAGGATGGCGGAATTGCGGGTGGAGGTACTAGAGATGGAGATCGAGATCCTCTGGAAAGAGCTATCAGGAAAGGCCGGGTGTGTCCATCAGGAGGATGACAGGGGGAAGCAGGAACATCTCTCTGCTCTCGAGAGGAAATTGGAAGAGCTCGGGCCTTCACTAACGAGGGCCCTGGAAGAACGCCTGCAGGACTGGCGTCATGTCCGGAAACAAGGCACAGAAAGACAACCAAGGTTGAGGGCAATGCCATCCAAAGAACATCGCCCTTGAAGGAGCAGTCAAATGCGGTGACCTTAACGCTGAGAAATGGGCCGAATTCGGTATTGATCGAGTTAAAATCAAAAAGACCATGACTGAGAGCTTTGTTCTAGAAGTTCTCGTGAACAAAGAGAGGGAGAAGGCACCCGCGCTTGCATCACGGTTGACAGAAACTCCGGATCCGACAAAGAACGGCGGAGCTGAGAGTAACTAGGGTCGACATCTCGGTCGCCAAGGAGGAGCTTCGGGACACCCTAGCGAGGGCCGGAGGATGCAAGGCACTGGAAGTTTGAGTAGGAGACATCAGGACCTCCAAAAGTGGCGTTGGGCCAGCCTGGAGAAGGTGTCCGACAGCAGCAGCGCGGAAAATAAGTAAAGTGGTAAGAGTTATTGCGGGCTGGTTAATGGCGAGGGTCGAAGCCATCCCCAAGAGGACCTTAGGATATTATCTATTCTTAGAGCTGGGACACGTGATAGTGACCTGCGGATCTACGGTAGACCAGGGGCAGCTATGCTACAGGTGCGGAGGCATCGGTCATCAGGCCAGAGTTACCCTGCCTCCGTGCCCAGGTGCCCGCTCTGTGAGTCGCTAGGTGCGCCTGCCACCCGCAGAATGGGAGGGGCGGTATGCGTTCCGCCGAGAACTAAAGAGGCGAGACGGATTCGGGAGCCTGCTACGTACAGGAGATAGGGTGACAACGCGAAAGATCTGCCGCATGAGGAGGAAAGGACCACGAGTGTGGCAGATGGTCGGGAGGAGGCCATGGATATGGACTTGGTAAAGTAGATTCATGCAGCTCCTCCAGACCAACTTGGGGCGATCGAAACGTGCACAAGACCTGCCCTTCCAGACGATAAGGGGGAGCAGGGTTGCCCTGGCAGTTGTAACCGAGCAACATCGTATACTAGACACTCCTAACTGGGTCGGTGACCTGGATGACTTAGTCACTATGACGTGGACGCCAGCACCGGGTACACCCGCCGCAGGGAACCTGCTCGAGCAGGGAAAGGGGTATGCCGCGATCGAGTGGGGTGGGATGGTGGTGGTGGGCGTATGGCTCTCCGAACAGTGGCTTGTTCGCGTTTGAGGAGTTCCTGGACGGGGTTGGCGATTGCGTGAGACGATACCTTTTACGTCAGGTCCTGGTCCTGGGAGACTTTAGTGTTCACTCCTCGCAATGGGGGAACACAATGACAGATGCTCGTGGGCGGGTGCTGTCAGACTGGGCTGCGGGCCTCGGGCTCCTCTTACTTAACAGAGGCTCGACCATCACATGCGTGGCAGGGAGAGGATGTTCCGTCGTCGATATTACATGGGGTACCCCCAATGCCTTCCGGCGGGTTTCAGGCTGGAGAGTAGCCGAAGGAGTTGAGACTCTCTCAGACCACCTGTATATATTAATGGAGGTCTGCGCGAATACAATGACTGCAAGAGAGACCCGCGGCATTGGGGGAACGGAACGCTCCCACCCGCCACCAAGTGGGCGCCACAAGGATAGAGACAACGAGATGCTCCAAGCAGCAGCCATTGTCGCGGCCTGGAACTGGGACGCCCGTACAGAGGACACAAGCGTGGACAAGGAGGTGGAGATCCTTCGCCGAGACATGAAAGCGGCATGTGATGCGTCAATGCTGCGCTCCGTGCCTGAACAGAAAGGGGATGTGTACTGGTGGACCCCGGAGGTCGCAGAGCTACGTGCGAGGGACATCCGGGCCTGCAGGCGGTTGCAGAGAATCCGCCGTCGACAGCTTCATGACTAGGAAGAGATCTCCTTGGTCATAAGCGGAGAGAGGGTTGAGGTAGAACCACAGATGAAATACTCACTGGTGCCTCACTATCGGCAGTCAATGGATTTTCGAGCCGCACTTCAAGCTCCTGGCTCCCAAAGTGACGACGATAGCCAACGCCCTATGTGGGCTGCTGCCGAATATTGGTGTGGCAGAAGTCGGAGTGAGCCGACTGTATGAAGGTGTCATCCGTTCTCGGGTCCTGTACGGGGCTCCGGTATGGGCAAAGGATCTGATGAAGAGTTGACGCAGTCTACTCTTGTTGAGGAGGCTTCATAGAACGACCACCATCAGGATCGTGAGGGGATATCGGACGATATCATATGCGTCGGCGATTGTCCTGGCCGCGTCTCCTCCGTTCGAGCTTCAGGCCCTAGTGCTCCGACGGGTGTACCATCAACTGGAGGACTTATGCTCGAAGGGTGACGCAGTCAGCTTGTCGCTGAAGGTACGGGGTGGCCTGATCGGTCCGTTGGAGCGTTATACCGAACTGGGAGACCTGGAGAGATCGTGGCGGGCTTCCGCTGACGTACAGGATGACGCAGGTGCTCACCGGGCACGGAGCTTTCGGGGAGTTCCTGCTAAGGATTCGGCGGGAGGTATCTAGTACGTGCCATCATTGCGAGAAAGAGGAAGACACGGAACAGCACACGTTGGAGTTCTGTCCGGCGTCGGAGGAACCGCGTCGCGTCCTCCGACTCGCCATCGGCGAGAGTTTGGCCCCCGAGCCGATAGCAAAAGCCATGCTGAGGGAGCAGCAGGAGTACATCGCCGTCCGCTCCTACTGCAAGCAAGTCATGCTTCCAAAGGAGCACGCCGAGAGAGAAAGGGTGAGAGGACAGCACGCATCTAGAGTGCCGTCACGCCGAAGAGGGTCTGGTCTCTCCTTTGGACTTGGACGACGGCCCAGGCAGCTTGGCGTCAGGAGGAGTGGCCCCTCCTAACGGCCCAATCAATCATGAATGACTCCCGATTATACCATCCGGGAGAAGACGAAGGAGTGCCCCAGCAGCAATACGAAGAGATGGTCCCGGGGCTCTCCTACCAATCGTCAGGACGATCACCGTGGAGGTTTTAGGCGGTACGAATCCGGCACTACCCGGCGCCATCTCTCCGGAGGGCGCGGGGCGCCTACGAATGTTTCCTCCACGAAAAAAAAGGAATCAACCTATTGAAGAAAGACAAAGTAGATTCTCAAATCTTCAAAGCTGATGAAACTCGAATATTCTACATGGGATAAGACAAATATACCACTAACGAATTTAGTAGATCTAAAATGTTTGGCAAAGAACATAAATTTTATATAGTTCCCGAAATCTTACCCCTAATAGAAGATGGAATAATAGAACTACCTTGTTTGAAGAAATCCCATATGAAGTCGCCAACGATAAGTTAAAACTTGATAATAACACTTTATACTTTCAGAATCCAGAAACGATACGAGCAGGCGAGAAGGGAGTTCAAACCATCTACCTTAAAGGCAAACCAACGCGAGTATGCTTCTTCAATCCTGGTGAGACGAATCATGAAATTTCTAACGACATTAATAGCAGTAAAGAATTAGATCAAACTGCTAAACTTAAAACCGTAGTGAGGAGAAATCATATCGAACGCGAACTCCGTGAACCCATCCAGAAAATATTAATACATTACATTGACGTATTCAATTTAGAAACAAACCCATTACCGTGTACTAACCTAACAAAACATACAACCACATTAAAACAAGACTGTTAAATACATAATACATTTATACTGTACGTGAGAGAGTGTATGTGAGCGTAAAAGGACGTCCAAGTCTCAGTTGAGACAAAAGCGATTAAAAACGGTTAGGAATTATTAAAGGCCGTTAGAAGTGATTAGAATTAATTAGAAGAAAACAAACAAGCATGCGAGTAGGTTGTCGAGTCCTTCAGAAAGTAACGTATATGTAGAGCTGAATAATTTGTAAATAAATTTTGAACTATTTGTTTTTCCAAATCCTCTCTATACCTTAACAAAGACGAAATCATAAACACCAAATCGTACGGTAGTATCGTAAACTATTATGATTTATTTACCATGAATGGATTATACAGATGTTGATTAAAGAGGAAACGATGGTTGTTTAACATGAACTAATCACAATAACGTACTATAATTTAAACAACTCAATAGTTAATTTGCAACTCTCGTCACCATGAATCCATGGTCTCTCTCCCTCTCTCTCTCTCTCCCTCTCTCTCTCTCTCTCTCTCTCTCTCACGTGAACCACACTCTCTCAACAACGCAACTCGCACTCTCTGACTTCTTGATTCACACCCTCTGGCTTCTCCACTGATACTGCCTGTTAATTTGTTTTTCTCCCTTAGCATCCCTTTGTCTTTTCTTAGGCCCACCATGCACGTGTTCGGCATTTGCTCTTGGCCAGGGTCACGTGGGCCTTTTCTACGAAACTATTCAATGAAGGACCGGCGACGCATTGACGAGCCTGACAGCGCCTCGGCTCTCTCGCGACTCTGTCTATGGTTCACCCAATATCTCTTAAGCTTTTTGTCCACGAAACTACAATACGGACCCCCAGTATTCCACAAAAACGAAATCGAGAAACAAATGACAGAAATGCTAAATAAAAACATTATAGAAGAATCAGATTCTCCTTTCAATTCACCAGTATGGGTCGTTCCCAAGAAAATAAATGCATCAGGAAAACAGAAATGGAGAATAGTCACTGACTTCAGAAAACTAAACGAACTAACTGACCAAGACGCCTAATCATTACCTGACATAGAAGATATATTAAGCAAAATAGGAGACGCGAAATTCTTCTCAGCGCTTGACATATCATTCGGTGTTCATCAAATCTCTATGGACGAAAACTCAAAGAAATACACTGCTTTTTCAACACCTCAAGGACATTTCCAATTTAACAAAATGCCTCTCGGGCTCAAAAATGCACCAACAACATTTCAAAGAATGATGGATACAGCATTACGCGGATTAATTAATAAACATTGCTTTGTATATTTAGACGACATTATTATATTTGGAAGCACTATTCAAAAATATAATGAAAATTTAGCCATAGTATAACAAAGACTCAGAGAGCTAGAACTAAAAATCCAACCAGACAAATGTGAATTTGTAAAACCAGAACTCGAATATTTAGGACACATAGTAACATCAGAAGGAGTAAAGCCGAATCCGAAGAAAATAGAAGCAGTGAAAAATTTTAGAATTCCTAAAAACTCTACCGAAGTCAAATCATTCGTAGGACTCGTGGGATACTACCGAAAATTTATACATAAGTTATCTAGAATAGCCAAACCCCTAACGGATCTAAACGAAAAAGACACTAACTTCCACTGGACGGACAAACAACGAAATAATTTTGATACATTCAAGCAAAAACTTTGTGAAGCACCTGTTCTATCATACCGATTTCACTAAAACATTTATATTAACGGCAGATGCTAGTAATGAAGGACTAGGAGCCATATTATCACAAGACGGACATCCGTGTTGTTACGTCTCTCGAATGCTAAACCCTCCAGAGAAAAATTATACGACTACAGAAAAAGAATTATTAGCTATCGTATGGGCATTGAAGCGACTAAGACAATTCTTGTTCGGAAGGAAGTTTATCATTCCTACAGACCATCAAGCACTAAAATGGCTAAACAATTGTAAAGACCCTTCTTCAAGACTCGGAGACTAAAACTAGAAGAATACGAATTAAAAATAGAATATCCCGAATACACACGATTACAAAAATAGAAAATCCCGAGAATAAAATCGTTCTAGATTTCTCTCAACACTTTACTACATGGAAAAAGAATACTGACATACCCCAAAGACTAGAAATGGAGCCAAATAACAATTCCTACTACCAATTTACCCGAGACGAGTTAGGAGAATTCTTAGAAGCAAAATGGCTTAAAAAACTCGAAGGAATAATACAGAAAAACAAAAAGATAGGTATAGGAGATATGACATCCTCAAAACTAGAAAAGAATCAAATTAAGCTTATTCTTCTTTATTTCAACGATACATATAAACCAATCACATTCGCATGGAACCCAATAGAAACTCTAGCCCTCACTTTCTTAACCAAAATTGTCATCAACAAATCCGATGGTCCCTTGCGTTAGACACACCCATCGCTGGCTTTCCTCCGACACAGCATCGTCACATTTGACACTCTTATTCTTCATCGTTACAATAGGCAACATGTCATCACCGCATTTCTACTCTTAAATCAATCACTCACTTAACTTATACATACGCACCAGTGCAATTATCTTCTTTACAAAGTTGTTGGAATAAACATTAATTTATACCTGTCAATTTAGTGTAAACTCAATTGAACCACCCCTATTATCGTAACAGAAATCAGGGGATCGATCAGTTGGTGGCGTCGATTATCTAATCGTAACGGGAATTTACGACTCCCGTTGAGGTGCTTTCTCGCGATCGCGTCTCTCCGCGAATGGTCGAATAAACACTGCACCTAAAACAATTGTTACAGACCAGGGACAATACTTCATTAGCGAACTCATGTTAAAATTCGACGAAGCACTTAAGATCAAACACATTGAAACCACTAGCTTCGACCCTCAGCCAAATGGGTCTTTAGAAAGAATACATGCCGCAGTAAAAGATTTAATTCGTACAAATCTGCATGATAATAATGACAAATAATGGGATGAAATATTAAACTTCATATGTTTGGGTTATAACACAGCCGTACACGGAGGTATCTATCCTGAGCAATCGCGAAAACTTCGAATCTAACTTACAATGATATGTTTTCACTCTGGCAAAATCGACTAAATAAATATTTAGGTATCGCAAGAAAAACATTAATAAACATTAAGAAACGATACCTTCGAGACCAGAAAAGAAACATAGTTCGAACTCAAACGGTATTTAAAGAAGGAGAATTAGACACTGAATGGTTAGTAGGACTATACAGAATCCACTCTGTCAAAACCCCTTATTATGAAATCATAATTAGTGATATTATAAAGAAAATACACGATAACAGACTTAAAACTTATTACTTTTCAGGACATTCATCATAGCTATTATATTGGTTTACGTTAAGTATAGCGAAGAAATAAATGTATAACCTTTAGATGGAAGTGTAATATTCCATGAGAAAGTCAAACAAGCTTATTTGTATTCTAACGAAGTTAACATTTATGTAGGAATAGACATAAATGATGGATACACAAAAATTTAATCATATGAAAGCAAATGTGATGTTTATTGAAAAAGTAAATAACGCTATGAAATAACTTCCCTAAATCAACGTGTAAAAAATTAGAAACGTTAGCCTATCAATTACGACTTATAACACAGAACCACACATAAACTAAAAGAGGATTATTGAATATTGTTGGATCCATATCAAAAAGTTTATTTGGAACCCTTGACAATAACGATTTAGATTTAATAAAGGCCAATATTTATAAACTCTTCCAAAAAGGAAATGAATTAAAGACAATAGTAGCAAACCAAACTGCACTCATACGCAAAATTATAAAATCCGACAGTATTAAACTAATTGATGAAGTAAGAGTAAAATTTGACAAATATATGGTCAATACCACTAGAGAAAGACTAATAACAGATTTGGTAGTTCAAGCTGAAAGCGCAATTTATGATCTTCGTTTTCAATTCGATGAAATATTCAACGGTACAACTATGGGAAAAGCAGGAATTCTTAGTCCTCAAATTATCGATCATGTACTATTCACTGAAAATTACAAGAAAGCACTAGGACACTACCTTTACAATACAGCATTAGAACCGAAATATGAAAATTATCAATTTATGCTAGTGTAGCGGTACATGAGTCAGAGGACGATGCGAATCGAGAGCGACTCATGTTGTTGCTTTGCCTCAGGACATTGACAGCACCTTGACGCATAAAACGTAACGATAAATAATCTACGGGCAAAACAATGTCGCCGTACGTGCAACCGTCGATCAAAGATGAATTCGAATTTTCCTACTCTCTCCCGACCAGAATGAGTAAGAGGAAGCAATCGCGAGCGAATCAGATATTATTCTAGTTTCACGAGTTATTAACGGTGATTAAGGGAGTTATACGGGTTATTGAGTTATCTGCGAGCGATCATACTGTTTCAACCGTTCGCGGAGAGACACGATCGCGAGATATCGCGTCAACGAGAGTCGTAAATTCTCGTTACGATTAAGCAATCGACGCCACGAACTGATTGATCCCCTATTTCAGTTACGAGAATAGAGGTGGTTGGAATGAAGTAAATGAGAAGTTACACTTACTGTGTTACCAAAAGTTTAATGGTAAATCAACAGACAACAATTTCATTAAACGAGTAGCGGTTAACAATTAAGACGCGAGGTGCGAAATGTTGGACAAGAAGTGTTAGAAACGAACTTGAGATTTGAACTGTTGAGTTTTGGACTTGAACTTGAGCTGGAGCTCGAACTGGAGTCGAACTGAACTGACTTGAACTCCAACTGAGCTCCAACTGTTCGCTCTCATGCAATTACGGAGGAAAGCTCGGTGTGGGTGTGGTTTTTTAGTACGGAAAACGGATTCGTTGCTTACACTTTTCGTGGGTAAGGTGAGGGCAACGATCTACGATGTCCATTGGTTTTTCGACATTAACAAGTGATGAGAGGGGACGGAACCTCCTACCAATGGCAATGGTGCTAGTTGCTGTCCTTGTTTAAAGGAAAACTCGAAATTTCCGTTAGGCTAATACCCGCTTTCTCCGTGATTGTTTAAGAGCGCCTAATAAACTCAAGGACTTCTCCGAAACCTAGACATAAACCAAAAAAACTTCGAGAATTCTAAATTACTTCCAGACACGCAGTTTGACTGGAAAACGTGTGCGGAGACAATGACGCTAAAGTTAATGATTTATGGTGGACCCTTGAGTTTATTGAGCATAGGGAAGACTGTTGGTGGGCCGCTGGCTGCCAGGCATTGAGGGATGGTGTGCAGATGTCCCACGCGACGTAACACATACACTCTCTTTGCGAATACGTTTGTACGAGCGTCTCTCGACAGTATTTATATTTATACTTATATTTATTAATTTCTTTAATTTATTCCAAATATATTTGATGGATTGCGGCAGCAACCTCTCGTTCTCGTTATTCTATATTACAATCCTCTACTTCATCCACCACACTAGATATATCGAAATTGACGGTATTCGCTATCAAGACCAAAGTTTTCTTCAAAATGACTGTATCCTTATTAACGGGCTTGGCATGGAATATAGTGCGAGTATACCCCATACCAACCAAAAGAGGCCAAGCATTTCTGGCACCAGTATTTGAACATCCAATAATTTTTACACAACAATATACATACATGAACGTTGCTAATGAATACCTTGATAAAAATTGTAACATAAAAATCGGAATTACAATATGCAAACAAACTCAAGCGACACATGACAAGAAATCTATCCACGACTATGCGTCATGAATAATTAACTTTAACAAAAGAATAAACATTTGTAAATTTGCCGTTCATAAAATCGAAGATATAACTTTCATTCCATTAACAGCTGAAAACCAATACATAGCTATACCAAAAGAAGAAATTGAAATACATGTACTTCGTAATAATACTTAGAAACAAATTAAAATAGGAAGACCTTCCATAATTCAGTCACCTGATGAACAATGTAACATTCATAATATTCAACGATAGTATAATGAAGATAGGACAATCCAAAGTCAATATAACATTTGAATATAAACTCAAGACGATTGCCTTTGACCATGATACAAGAATAGATTATTTGTTAAACATAATCGAAAGAACACATAGAATTCCTAGTAACATACTGGAATATCAGAATAACAGACAAAATATTCGACCAAATCAATCAACTAACGAATACAGTCTCTTAAATCATGGGGACTTTCATTTTTACAAATAGCCGGTTAAGTTACAGGCATCTACCTTCTCAATAAAATAGGAATATTGGATGTACTTAAGAAATATTTACCTACGAAACCATATATTTATTTACTATGTTGTAAAACTAAGAATAACCTCCAAAATATTGTGACGAATTCAACACCTTTAAACATATATACAGAAATACCGCAAAACACTTCAGCCATCCGCCACTTAGACGAAGAAGATGAAACAGAACACTTGGACCAAATTAAGATGAGGCCTACCAAAGTGCGATTTCACAAATCCATAATGAAGAAACGTTAAGATTTTGGAGGACCAAAATAATTCTAAGAAGGGGGGAATGTAACGGCCACCACACCTCAAATGACGTCACCCAGATAGCCATTATCTGCTTTTGCACACGGCACCTACAACTTCCAACATCGCTCCTCAGCGCCAATTCTTTTAAGATATAAAAGCCGAGCATCTACCCAGAAACCGCAGTCATGACAAATCTTGTCGACCCTCGGTCATACTTCGGAATTATACGCTAACGTTACATATTGTAAATCTATCGTATCTTATACTTGATCAATAAATATTGTAAAAGAAAATATAAGAGTTGGGGATCCTCCTCATCTCATCTTTTTTTTATTTTCTTCTCACGAATATTACGTGATACAAGCATAGTCGAGAAGCGAGAAAGTCAGTGGTAATCGAGGATTGTTGATTGTTAAATAAATTATATTGTTGAACACCGCCGAGTATTTCTTGGGTACCTTACACTAAACACCATCTCATGTACATTATACAAGTCAAATGACACGAGTCTGACTTAAAATAATAAATTCAAGAATCCAAGTAACAAACAGTCTTGTAGCGACACCCGAAACGGAGATAACTTATCTCAAGCGCTCATGTTGACGGGCGTATCAATACAGAAAATGAAAGTAACACGAGAAGTTAAATTAATTATAACAAATGAATATCCATGACACATTTCGTTGATTTTGCAAGAATAATTACAATAATAAAATTTTATTTACTTACATAAAACGTCAGGATATCGATGCATCATGGCACACACCTGAAACATACCAATAATTAATAAGTGATTAATAGTCACAAATTAGAACATTAATAACGAAAAGCAATAGATAATAATAAAACACTAACATTTATACAATATTAAAACCCACAATATTTATTAAGAGAACATGTTGTAAGACGTGTGGTAGTTTAATGACGAGATTACTCGATATTGAAACCGTCAAATATATTTTAAAGTAATTATAAATACAGAGACAACCGTAGATTGGTCGATACTGGTCGTTAAAGGAATGTTCGCTAAGACGCTCGGTCCTAATTCACCAAGACTGTGTGTAACTCGCTAAAGAGATCGCACGTGACTGAGACTGATGAAAACTGGTCACCTTACGATCGCGTTCGTTTATTTGTGCTGGTCGAGGGGGCACCGGTAAATTTCCATTCGCCTGTGTTAGACGGTTCCACGAAGCGGCAACATTGTTTTTGCCCGAAGTTTACTTATTATTACAGTATGTCTTACCGTTGTTGATACTCCGAGGCAAGACCACACGTAGCTCGATTTGTCCTCTAGCTCATGTGCCGCTACACATTGATGGGCCTGTCAGCACCTAGGCTTTCTAGCGACATTGTTTATGGTTCACCTGATATCTCTTAGGACATTCGTCCACGATACTTCACTCTTCGCCAAAAAGATAGCCCAGGTGTGCTATCTTTAATTTCTCAATGACGCGTGTAAAGTTTTTCGTCTGAAACGTATAATATCAAAACATTATGAACTCAGAATATGCGACTTGCTGGAAATAAGTCACAATGTCGTTGATGAAGAAAAACTGTTCCATACTAAAGTCGAAATGATAGCTCACTCTGTTAATATGTTGAGAAATTGCTCAGTACTTCATGATCTATGAAATGAATCTAAATATTACAGTTACAATTGTTGAGATATGTACAATTTTGTGTGCTGGACTAGGTTAAATGCGTAGTAGAGATGTTCGTATGTGAGTATCAGTGTGTGGAGGTATGTGTGCGCGGCGTCTGAAAAACAGATGAATGTAAACAGTTCAGTCGGTTAACCGTCGATAGAAGGTCTGGTATGGAAGAAGGTGCTGAGAGGCGTGCAAGTATGTATCGATGAATATTCTAGAAATCGTCCGTAAAATAAATATATGTCTACGTTAATGTTAATTACAAGTGTAAATTCAATCTTTCCATAACAATATTTCGCCCATCAAGATCCACAATTCTTAACAACAATATTGTGGAGATATGATTGGTTGTGTGATTTTAAATGACGTGATAACTCTTTGTTGAAATCGTCTAGTGCATTTTGAAATAATAAATAGATATAAAGTTTGTTCGCTAGGACGCCCGGTACTAACAGATTCGCTAAGACTGTGTATAACTCGCTAATAATATCGCACGTGACTGAAACTGATGAAAACTGGTCACCTTACGATCGCGTTAGTTTATTTATGCTGGTCGAAGGGGTATCGGTAAATTTCCATTCGCCTTTGTTAGACGGTTCCACGAAGCGGCGACATTTTTTTCCCTCAAAGTTTACTTATTATTACAGTATATCCTAAAGTTGTTGATACTCCGAGGCAAGACCACACGTGGCTCAATTTGTCCTCTAGCTCGTGTGTCACTACAATATTGTATAAATTTGTAAGTATGGGATGCGGAAAAAATTAAACGAGTCTAAAAAAAGCAAATTATTGAACTAAAACAGCAACAGTTATTAATAGCAAAAATATCGAAGTCGTAAAGTAATACACAGTTTCTTAAAAAATGTTGAAGATTATGACAAAAAGAAAAGTGCTGGTCGGTCGTCATTATTATCCGATCCTGATAAGTGAGTAATTTTGCATGTAGCAAGTTGAAACTCGCAGTTAACAACGAAAGAAATAAAGGAAAAATCTAGTGTTAGTGCCAGTGTTTCAAGTGTTCGTCGAATTCTACTATCGTGCAAAGATATTAAGAGGCTAAAATTGAAAAAGAAACCTTCGTTAACATCGAAACACACAATAGAACGTTTACGCGTTGCAAAAGAAAGAATGCATTGGAAAAAGAATTGGAGAAGGGTACTATTTTCAGGCGAAAAATATTTAACTTGAATGGTCCTGATGGGTTCCAATATTATTTTCATTACATAAGGAAAGTGACAATGTCGGCAATTCGACGACAAATGGGAGGAGGCAGCATGATGGTTTGGGCCAGCATCGGTTATTTCGGCATGACAGGTATCAAGTTCATCGATAGGAGAATGAATAGTGTCTGATACATAAATTTAATCAAAGAACAAATAAATTATCAGGCAGAACGCGTTTCTGGACCTGACTACATCTTTCAACAAAATAATGCACCTGTACACCCATCAAGATTGGTCCAATCATACTTTAATGAAAATAATATATCTACTTTGTCGTGGTTTGCGCGCTCCCCGGACCTTAATATTGAAAATTGCTGGGCAGAACTTGTTCACGACATATACGTGAGTAGAAAGCAATATCTACGCATACAAGTATTAAAAAATGCAACTGTACGCGAATGGGATACATTAAGTCAAAATTATATTTAGAAACTATATAAATCGATAGCAAATCGTACATAGAAGTAATAGAAAATTAAGGGGGACGTACTCATTATTAAATAAGTATATACGTTTGATAAGTAATTATTGTTAGTTACAATTTATGTCGATTATTATTTTATTATTGTATCATTTCGTTCTTAAAATAAAATAATTTTTTTGTTAATTATGTTAATTTGTTTTGTTAATTTGTTAATTAAATAATTAATTTGTTCTATTGTAGCGTGTTTATTCCTGAATCCAAATTGATGGTCTGGAATTAGTTTTTCTTTCTCTATTGTTGGTTTTAAGCGTTTATAGATTATTTTTTTCCAGTAGTTTGAAAAACGCAGGAAGTAGTGATATTGGCCTGTAGGATGCAGCTAGTTGTGGGTTTTTATTTGGTTTAGGTAGCATTACGATCTGCGCTATTTTCCATTGTGCAGGAAAGTACTGTATTCTTAGGATTGTGTTGAATATTATTGTTGTTTGTCTTATTGCCTTTGGGGGAAGGTTTTTTAAGATTTTTCCATTGATCAAGTCAAATCCTGGTGCTTTATTTGTCTTTATTTCCTTAATTAAGCTTGCGACTTCCTGCGCTGTTGTGCTGGGTATGGTGCAGCGTTTGTCAGTTGTGTTGCTGTCGTTTCCTTCTTCTTCATTTGTTTGCCTTCTGGGGGTGCTGTTATTGTTTTCGTACGGTGAAAATGTGTTTTGCAGGTGCTTCGAAAATTCTTCTGCCTGCTCTTCGTTGCTTCTGGCCCATGTGTTGTCCGTTTTTCTGATTGCTGGGATTGGTTTTATTGTTTT
>JACXIO010000354.1:0-27584 GCA_014737335.1 Bombus polaris
GTAATTTACACCGTATGTGATGTCTTCTTCCGAACTAAACGATTTTTGTTAAAACTTTTTTTGATGACATCAATATCACGTGAGATATTCTACCGCTTATTGTTTCACCATTGGTTAAATATTGAGGTTATGTTTCTATGTATAATAAATTTCTATGTATAATAAAATATCTACATATAAAATAAATATCAAAATTAAATATTACTTAAATCATGTCCATATCTGATTGTAATGACTTGTAGCAGAATCTGAGAATTGAGATTTGTTTTTTTTTTCATTCCTAATTTTTGGTTAATAAATAGGAAAGATAACGAATGAATATACCGTACCACGTTTCTTAAATGAAACAATGCATTGTGCGATTAAAATGCAGACATTATAGCAAATAATACAGCAATAGTAGAAAATCAAAAAGAAGTAGGGAAAAAACTTACCATAACAGCATGGAAAAGAATTTATGAAGAACTGTGTCACTGGAATAAACTTCTTTGTGTATCACGATGTACATCAGGGAAGAATTCTTAAACAAATTTCATAAAAAATTACCATTTATCAGATAAATACAATACGAGATTCGAAGAATAATTAATATTAACAAAAACATAATTATTTTATAAGAACATAATATTCAATTATAGAAATAATTATACGTTGAGTTCTGTTATTAGTAACAATTATCGATAACCGACTTTATTTTTGGTCCTCAGTAAGCGTTATCTTTGATGAAAATATTTTTTAGCGGAAGAAAATAAAAGAAAAAAAAATAATAGAAAGAACGACCTAACATTTATATAAAAAAATATGATAAATACGTTTAATTAAAACTAAAATATAAATATGTATATCATCACTCTTACTTTAATATAAATGTATAAATGTAAGTAGTACATTAGAGACGAAAAATATAATATAAATATAAAATAATATAAATATAAGTAAGAAAAAAGAAAAATAAATAAGAAAACTGTATTGATTTTTACGACTTACTTCCACATGTGGAATAGTCTATCTGGTTGCCGCGTGACCCATCCTAGAGACAGAACAAAGTTATTAGATTGAAATAAGTCACAGAAAGTTTTTAATTCTTAAAATTTACAGGTATAAAGTATTTATCCTGAATAAGTCCTTTTTATAGAAAATTGCAAGTCAACTTTCGAATAATCAGATTTTAGATTTTATCTAGCAACTAGTGCTTCTTACCAATTGCACAAACACTTGCTAAACACAAAAATTGTAACGCTTAAATAGGTAACTATTCCGTAGCACGTCCACACTCTCACGTTTGGAATATGAAATACTGTTGAACAATACCGTCCCTCACAAAGGCAGATTCGTACTGCTTGTTCATTGTCTACGTTTCTGGACTATAAGCGAATCCTGTATGCTGCGCAAATGTCTCTGCGCCGATTATATAAGATTGTCCGAAAGTGTCTTTCTTCTACAGACACGTCTTGTACAACAACACGTCTTTATACAAACATGAAACCTGAATGTCTCAAACGTTGTGATTTTTATCGCGATAAAACAAAATGGATCGTACGTAATTCGATAAAATAATATAAAACGAAAGCTGTTGTGCATCCATTATTTCCTTATAAAACGAAACAAATTTTTCGGACGACGTAATATTTCAATTTTACTACAATACAATAACGACTTTACATCTCGAAAATTGTCACTATTACGCTGCTGATTTTTATATAGATACTATATATCAAAGTAGATAAATTGTGTAAATGCAAAATATATTCCATACTATGTAATAATTGTACAATATTTTACAGAAAATAGTTAATTTAATGATTGTTCTCCCCTTGAAGCATAAGTAATGCTAGAGATATTTGGCAAAAAATGGAGGCTATATCTGCAATCGCCGCTGAAAATTGCGTAACTGCTACACACATACGTAAGTATAATACTTGACATAAACCGCTACAATGCTTATAGCTATATCGAAGAAGATACTCTATACGTAACAATTCTCTAACCTCCACATAGCCAAACTATGACCCTGGGCAACAGTGTATACAAAACCGTATTATACATATACCATGTATATGTACATATTTTACTCACTGTCAACAATATACAAGAAGGATACTTTTACGTATCCCCACAAGAATATTTTAAAAGTAATTTTTGCATCTCAATACTTCAGATAGAAGAGATAATACCAGAATTCTACAGGATATTTCGTTGTACGTAACGAATATAGCAGGGACAAATTTAGCAAACAAGAAAAGAAGTTTATATAAATACACATACACGCGATGTAATCTTATTTTCGAGTTATTTATGGCTTATTTTGTTATTATTCGTATTTACCAGCTGTAGAACGATACATTAAAATCAATTCATAAATGAGAAAAATTTTTTATTGCATAAAGATGAATAAAATGTTTCTCTATAATGTATGTAATTATTTAAAAAAAAAACGGACAAATAAATGTTCTTTTTAAAGAAAAAATTAATGAATAATGAATAAGAATGAGAATAAAATTTTAAATAATAAATTATTTAAGAAGTTGCTGGCGGCTTGAGTTTCCATGATATGTTGTAAATATCAACATTTTCAACAATTTCTTCCTTGGCATTTTACCGCCGCTCGGGCTTAGTTTCCGAGAAATTCGCAAAAAACTGTTGATAACACTACATGTATATCTCAAACAGAGTCGCAAGCATAGCTGATACGTTCGCCGCTTTGTTCGTCGTGTTGCTTGGCGATTTCTTTGTTTACATCCATCAGACATTGATGTTTTTGTTTTTGAACTCTACTTTCTAAATCTAACAATAATTAATTATTTACAATTGCGAATTCGAGACTGTAAGAATCATTGCTGATATTGGCTGAAATGTATTTAACTTGAAATAATAACAATAAAATATAAAGCTCGATATAAACTGTAACTTAAAAGACTTAGATTATTCTAAACCTAACTCATACCATTAATAATAATAATTTTTATTACGCGGTTCTGCAACCGGCTATAACTCGGAGGATCCGTGGAATGCCCAAGTTCGCCCAGTCTTCGTTTATATATTACATGTGACTGGAAGATGACAGTTAGGTTTACATTAGCTTTCTGAATTCGGCCACCGCAAAGTAGTTGAGAAACAATACGAACATATACGGTGTTACAGACACACAGTTATATGTATCATTCACTGTAGTGGTGGTACCGACAGATTTTTGCAAAGATCTTGCAAAGTAAGGCCGAGTAGTGGTAAGATGCAAAGGAAAAGGTTGTTCAAAATGTCGATTTCTACGACATAGTGAGAAATCACCGAAACCCACGCTGCCAGCAGTTTTCCATATAAAAACCAAATTTTATTCGTTATTCCTTATTCGACAGACTACCGATTTTAGAATCCTGATGTACAGAGCATCCGAATTGAACCTATAAATGCGAATTGCTCGTATACTGTCCGCTGTGTAAGAAATATGTTGAGACAGGAATTTAATGGTTTCGCGGGTGTAATTAGTCTTTCTGTAAATAAACGTATAGAGGTCACATTTCCTATAAAAATGAATATGCTATACATGTAAATTCTATAGAATTTAGAACACCAACCGACGGTTTGACTTTTCCTGTGTTTACTGCGAGTCGGTCAAACGATATAAATAGAGAAGGATGGGTACTTAGGGAGGAGAATAAAACAGGACTTCGAGAAGCGAAGATGAAGAACAAAGAAAAAGAAAAGCAAGTTAAAAGTTAGAAAGAGAAAGAGAAGAAGGATTAGAAGCGGAGAGTTTTCAGGAGATACGGAAGGAGACTTAAAAAATCGATTCTTCAGTTTTCACGAATCGATCACCTGATTTCCAAAAATATTACTACATTACAAATCGGTTTTCTCCACACCGTGCCTTTAAAGGTTATTCTGCGTATCACCATTAACGAAGACGCGAAAAGCGCAAAAATAGAGTGTATAGAATCCATAAGGAAACTGCAAGATCGAGTGTATTACATTTTGGTTTGAGAGCAACCTTTATAAAGCTTTTTTTCATCCAATTTTCAGGCTCAAATGCGCAAAAGAGTAAATGAATATTAAATTACTTTCCAAAATATACCAGTATTCTAGTATATTAATAGATTTAAATAATAAAAATAGCAGTCTTAATAATACAACTTCTCCTGAAACATTGCATTTTATACATTTGCTTAATATTTTAAAATATCAATAAAACGTACAAGTCCCTCTTGTGGTGAGTCCCTCATTTAATAAGAAGTATGTTAAAACGACTTAATCTGGTTCAACAAACTAAAGGACTTTGGACAGAGTAATAGAAACATTTTTAAAGTTAAAAAGTTATACTGTTAAAAATATTGTGCAAAACCGAACCAATGAACACTTTTTGTTACATATGAGTAAAATAGAATTCAAAATTTTTGAAAATTGTTTATGATAACTTGACCTTTACAAAATGTTATTGTTATGCTTTTTTTTATATACGTTACTGTCCATGATATTAAATAAAGATTTATACGAAACCTTTGATTATTGGTTTTGTTTTTCTCTTCACTACAAACGCATCGTGGCACGGGCATATAATATAATTCTGACCGTAGATAAACATAAAGCAAACCTAAGCGGCATCTAGCCCACATCAAAGTGCAAATGTAAAAAGATTTTTCATGGATACCTCGAAAACTAAAGCCGAGCCAGGGTTATATGTATAGGAAAGATGTGCAAAATCATGATTGTGACAATACATTCAAAAATCACCGAAATCGATGATGCGGGCCTTAATCTGTATAATCGCTGCAGCGGCACTTGACAACAAAACCTTTGACAACAAATTTTAAAATTTAGTATTTACGTTACATTGCATTTTGCGTGTTAAAGATATGTATAACACAATTATTTTTTATAACAGTTTGCATAATGCACATATAATATTAAATACATTAATTAAACACAGACGTATCAATTTCCTCTATGTAAGTGCATATTTATCAAATTTATCCTGCATGCATTTTGTATATACAGTGACGGGCAAAAGTGTAAACACACTCCGCTGATTTTATGTAAAAGGCGATACTACGACTAATTTTTCAAGTGATCGGTAAAGATTAGGTAACAGTAACTACAAGCTAAGTCTGATTAACGAAATGTAATAGTTCATTTTCATTAACATTAATAATGTACAGAATATTTTATAATAATTGTGTTTCGAAACAATGTTTACAGCTTTGCACGTCTCGTCAGAAACGTTTATGATAGCATGTAAATGTCAGGGAAACGAAACTGTCAATAAGAACTGATTGTCCACTGTTTCGCAGTCAACTGTTCCACACCATTGTTAGATTACTTTTCAGTTTGATATGCTTAATCCAAGATGAAGCCACTTAGTGAAGATAAAAAGAACAGTATTATTTGTTTGTGTGATAAAGGTTTGTCGTTGCGGCAAATTGCAGAGAAATGTGGCGTCAGTCATACGATAGTTGCAAGAATAAGAAAAAAGTATGTTAGTGCACCAATTTCTTTACAAAACGGTAGACCGCGACTTATTTCGGATAGAGCAGCACGTGAAATTGCACACTGTATTCGGTCGGATAGTTACAAAGCACCAAAAATTGCTGCTCAGGAAATCGAAATAAGTGCTAGCGAATGCACTATTCGTCGCTTTTTAAAGAGAATTGGTTTTCGAGCGAAGGAAAAAGAAAGTAAACCAGCTCTTTCAAACAAAAATATTAAATTACGAAAACAATTTGTTGACACCTACAAAGAATGGACGACCGAAGATTGGAAAAGAGTTATATGAAGTGACGAAACAGAAATTAACAGATTCGAATCCGACGGAAGGTCCTGGTATTGGACTTCATCCGCGAATAATGATCAACCAGGTGGTATAAAACAAATTATGAAGTTTGGAGGTGGCCCAATTATGTGTTGGGGTTGCCTTACTCACAGAGGTGTTGGCCCCTTAGTTCGAATCGAAGGTATAATGCGAAAAGAGCATTATTTAACCGTTGTACAAAGTGAGGTGATCGTATGCGATAGTGGATTAAGGAACACTAGAGTATATTTAACAATGTAATTTATTATCATATACCCTAAGTGTACACTAGTCGTATAACACAACCTATTAGATTGGTTCGTAATTGCGGAATATATCGACGCGCGAAACGTAGCGGATTAACTCTTACTTACTGCTCGGATAACTCGACGACAAAAAGTCCCTCTCTTTCTTATCCGCTATATTTATATTCGTCGGAGTTGACAAAAGGCGTCGAGGTCTTCCTTTTGAAGGTGTTCCGGAAAGATCCCCAACGGTCGCTCAACTCTCCACCTTGTTTACGATTTTGTATGTTCCTGCTGGCGAAGCGAAGGCGTATGATCGCGTCACAAAACAGAGGATTTTGAACGATTTTAATTGACTTCTATTTTGTTTACTGTAACCGCCTAAGGTTGTCGGATCTATGGTAATCTTGTCTAACAAGTAAACAAGGTTTTGTGTAGCGGGCCACAGGACGGAAACCGTTATGAAATTTACCGTCCAGTACCGCTACAAAAGTAATTTACCTTCTGTAGTTAACTCTATTGGATATAATGAACGTCAAGTAGTATTTCAACAAGACGAGGATCCTAAGCATACTGCAAAAATAGTTAAAACCTGGCTAGGAAATCGGACTTTTGGTTTAGTTTGGGACGAGGGTAACACGCGGACGGAGAGCTCTGTGGAAAAAGTGAAGTGTGAAAGGAAAAAGGAGAAGGAAGCACAAAGTGACACGAAGAAGGGAAAATAAAGGGTGGGCATACGAGGGGAAGGTGAAAGAAAGGCGAAAAGAAGTCAGGTACGAGAGAAAGATACAAATTCGAAAAACTAGAGGAGAAGAGGTTAGGAAGTCAGAAGCGCGGTAAACAAAGTAAGGTAGGGAAACAAAAGATGGCAACAAACATAGGAAGACCAAGGAACATGGGTAAAGAGGGAGATAGGGCAGATTTCAAAAACACATTGGATAAATACAGCTGGTCAGAAAAAGAGACACCAACCAGGGAGAGAGGAATGGAGAGGAATAATGATGGAAAAAATTGAGAAAATGGACAGAGGTCTCGAGGTAATGATAACGGAAATAAAAGGGATATTCGAAAAGCAAGTGGAGGAGATGAAGAGAGAAATAAAAGAGGAAAGGAAAAGAAGTGAAAGAGAGAGAGAGAGAGAGAGCCTGAGAGAAAGAAGAGTGGGAAAGGGAAAAGAAAGATCTATTGGGCAGAATCAGAAGAATCGAGGAGGAGAAGGACAGAGCAGAGAGAGAGAGAGAGAAAAGAAGAAATAACATAGTAATCAAAGGAGTAGATTGGAAAGAAGGAAGCAATGAAGGAACAGTAAAGGAGTTCATAAGAGAAAAAACGAAAATAGAGGCAGAAATAGAAAGAACACATATGATAAGTGTGGGGGACAAAAACACAATAATAGTTTCTTTTATCCTTCATAGGGTAATGAAAGAGAAAAGAAAACTGGAAAAGGGGATATACATAGATGACGATCTGACAAGAAAAGAAAGGGTGGTACAACAACAAATAAGAAGAATAGCCAGAGTAAGAAGGGAAAAGGGCGAATATGTAAGGATTGGATATAAGAAACTAAAAATAGAAAACAGATGGTACAGATGGATCGAAAATGAGGAGAGGCTGGAGGAAGAAAGAAAGAGAGGGGAAGAAAAGTGAAAGAAAAGGAAATAAGGAGGGGACTACAAAGGGGATGAAAATGTGCTTCTGGAATCTAGCAGGGTTAATAAGTAAGAACAAGGAGGTGTGGGAATATTTGAAGACATTCGACGTGATCGGACTCACGGAAACGTGGATAGAGGAAGACAATTGGGAAAAACTAAAATATAGACTACCCAAAGAATACGACTGGAAATGCAGGGCAGCAATGAGAGTAAGGAAAAAAGGAAGAGCAAAGAGGGGAATAATAATGGGTATAAATAAGGAACTGAGAGAAATAGAATACAAAGGAATAAATGATAATATAGTGGAAAGAAAAATAGTATACAATGATATGACATATAGGGTAATGGTAGTTTATAATCAAGACACAAAAGGGACATGGAGAGAAATAGAGGAGATGGAAGAGAAGAGGAAGCG
This sequence comes from Bombus polaris, assembly GCA_014737335.1. Classification (NCBI taxonomy): domain Eukaryota; kingdom Metazoa; phylum Arthropoda; class Insecta; order Hymenoptera; family Apidae; genus Bombus; species Bombus polaris. Next base: position 8,092 of record JACXIO010000354.1, read on the forward strand.
ATGATCATCGGCGGAGATTGGAATGCAAGAACGGGAGAAGAGGGAGGGCCGATAAACGAGGATCCAGGGAAAGAAAAAAACAGGCGATCAAAAGACAAGACAATAAACATAGAAGAAAGAACTCTGCTAAGGTACCTGGAAGAGAGAGGCTGGATGATAATCAATGGAAAAGATAAAGAAGGGGAGGAGTGGACATATATTGGGGAGAGAGTCAACTCAGTAATAGATTATGTGATTGGCAACGTGACAGAAGAAACAATCGGCATGAAAGTAGGAAAAAGAACAGAGTCGGACCACATGCCGTTAGAAATAGAAATAGGGGGACCGGAATTACAAAGAAATGAGGAAAAGAAAGTAGAAGAGAAGGAGAAAAGGGAATGGACAAACGAAAGTGTGGATGGATACCTGCAGGAATGTAAAGACTGGACCTGCAAGAGAAGAGCGGTAGAGGAAATGTGGCCCGAGATCAAACAGAAGATAAACGAAGCAATGCCAAAGAAGAAAGTAAAGATAAGAAAATGGGACATGGGAGAGAAAGCGTGGTACGACAAGGAGTGGAAAGAGAGGAAAAGAGAGATGAGAAGGAAGATGACAAAGTTTATGAAAGGAAAATGCAGCAGAGAAGCGCTCATAAAGGGAAAAAAGGCATTCAAACAGTGGTGCAAGCAAAGAAAGGAAAGACACGAAGAAGAAGAAATGGAGAAAATAAAGAAGATCAAGACAGAACAAGAAGCGTGGAAATACATAAATAAATATAGAAGAAGTAGAGAAGATATAGATGAGGATATAAGCGAGGAAGAGTGGAAAAGCCACTTCATGGAAGTTTTATAAGAAATAGAGCACAAAGAGGGCAGAAAAACGGAGGGGCATAAAGAGGAAGAGAAAATAATGGAGGGGAGAGAAGATGATATAGAGAAGGAAGAGGTGATTTACCACCTAAGAAACTTGAAGGAAAAGAAAGCAATGGGGGAAGACGGGTTAGAAAATGAGGTATGGAAGTATGCACCGAAGGAAATGGGGGAGGCGTTATGGGAGTTGTTAAGGAAAATATGGAATGGGGAGGAGATACCAGAAGATTGGAAAAAAGGCGTAATATGCCCGATATATAAGAAGGGGGACAAGAGAGTAGCGAAGAGTTACACAGGAGTAACGCTAATGGATACAGCATACAAGATCTATGAAATTATATGCCTGCTTTGCGGACTTAAGAGCAGCGTTTGACAGGATAAACAGAGAGAAACTGAAGGAGAAAATGAGGAAAATGTGGGTTAACGAAAAACTAATCCGAAGGATTAAAGAGTTATACTCTGAAACAAAGAATGTAGTGAGAGTTAAGAGTCACAGCACAAGAGAATTTTAGACTGTGTAAACATGGTTTGAGATGTCAATTTTTGTAAAATGTTCTGTACATTATTAATGTTAATGAAAATGAACTATTACATTTCATTAATCAGATGCAGCTTGTAGTTGCATTGTTAAGAGTATTATTTTTTTCACTGTTTGTAATTGGCCTATCGCCCCTTTTAGTTTAAGTTTCGGAGAGTGGGTCCATTCCAATCACAAGGATTAATAGCACGGAATAAGCTGGAATAGGAGGAATTTACAAAGCGAAAGTTCCAGACAAAATGGCGAAAAATTGATTCTCGAGACGGCATGTTGTTGTACGGGTCGGTATGTCTCCAGGCGCGGTGCTCGAGGTCCACTCGCAACCTCGAGTAGAGGTCGTCACATTACGAACCACTTGTTTGTTGACAGAAATAGAGGTTGCTCTAAGTAAGTTCCACCGTTGCTGAGTTGTTACTTTGGAGATGTTTTTTGGGGGTTTCCGAAATTTTCTCGCGGTTTAAATCTATTTTAAATAATGCCTTACAGCGGCAGCTATCTATTTGCCAAGTCGCGTTTTAAGAAAAAACCTGAAAGCGCGGGAAATTACTTTGAACTCTGAGTCAGTTGGCCTGATATAGTCAGCTGCCCGAAAGTTCCATTATGATATTTCATTTATAAGGAGGGCAAGCGCTGTTTTCTCTTAAATTTTTTGGTTGATTGGAAACATTGTCAAGGGACAAGACATAGTTTAATAATGGATATACATATGTAGCTTCCTATTGGCTATACGTGGCAGTAGGATATGTTTGGAAATCTTGAATGCTGCGAGCGATGTTCTGTTCTTACCGCCGAGTTACTAGACTCGTCTAGGAGATCGTCGCCCTATTATTTAGTGAAGTAAGAGGTGCCGGTTCACTTGTGAGCTATGTTGCTGTAGTATAAGCGTGAAGATTTCCCCTATAAGTGTAGAGTTTCAACTCTGGGTGGTGTTCGACGCACTGATTTCAGGACTTAGCATTGTATTGTAGTATTTAGTCGTTTCTCGAAGGACAGGGTTAAGGTTGTGGCTCGTATTTAGCCATCAGATATATCGCGATGAAATAAGGGAACACAGGATCTAGGACAATTATCCAGCTTAATATTCGATGGAATTTGACTGTAAGTAATTTTTGAGTCACTTGTTTCACGAACGAATCGTATTTATTTGTTTCGCTCTTCGTTAATATTCCAAATTCTCTTTTGCCGTCGCCATTTTAACACTAACAATAAGCGTTGAGAGCAATCTTGATGTGAACAGGATGATCAAAATTCTTCGGTACAGGAATCTGGGTCAATACGTTCATCTGGATCGTAATTTATCGTTGAATTTAACGCTGCGGCAGTCTGTTGCAGTTAGAAGCATCATGGCATAAACGTTAGTAGGTCTTACATTGCATTTCGTTTCTCAAATCTAATTTCTGATGAAAAGTCGTAGACAAAATACTGAAAATCAACCAAAAATCAGAAAGTGAAGAAAATTTCAGGCTGACTTTTGACACCAATCTCACCAGACCCGGTCAAATAACTGGTTTTAAAAGTTGAGAAATCAATTAATCGGAGAATATAAGAATTCACATATAGCTAGATGAACAAAAGAAATAACGATAAATGTACAATTTCAAATTAGATCTTTAAACCAATCATTTGGCTAAGCCTGGTAAGGTTGGTGTTAATTAAATAGTTTAGTAGTCGTTGCGCTATATTTTGAATATTCATTCGTATAATAATTAGTAAAATAACTTTCCTTCATTGATTCCTCCGCCATAATTAATTTTCCTTATTTACATCCTTCACAATACATTTCTTAATTATCCGTGTTCAAGATATTTCTAAGAATAAAAATCATTGGATTGATCAAAACTTCAGATACTACGTCGTGATAGTAAAAATGTTGTAGAGAAAATATCAATGAACTTCAAATTTTCAACCGTGAGAAAATTATTCTCTTACCACATTTTTCGCTCAGGAATAAATAACGTTTGTATTTTATTATTTTTATATTAGTATTAAAAGCAAATACGCACTTAAAAAGCGCTTAACCCTCCGTCTGCATATTGGGTCATTGCCGACGAGTAATTTTAAGTAATTTTTCATTTTCTCCATGCTGTTGTNTTAAATCTTGCTCTGTTTAACGAAATTGTTAAGAAACGTTAAGTAGGTATGATCGCTAGTTCCTACAAGCTAAGTTGGTACGACTCCGAACGACGCTTTTTTGTCTTAGGAGTCGACTACGTGTTAATTATCTAAGTGTATCCGGTGTGTTCAGACGTTTTGTACGAGGTGTGAAATACAGAAAGTAAAATTCAATCTGCGTGAATCTATTAAATATCAACCCAAACCTATATTTAATAACAGAAATTAAGGTAATAAAGTAAGGTAAGGTAATAAGTTAGGCAAATGTGTCTGTGATGTTGCCAGTAGGGCTAGGAATTGTACGATGTTTGTAAATATCGATGTGGAGAAAGATTCGTGCTGCGTATTTTGAAAGGAAGTGCTTCGTAGAAGATGAAGGTTTTTGTTGATGTATACATTTCTTCGCCTAGTAACGTGTAATCGTTAACTGCGTAGCTGCTTGTGCCACCGGCTCATGGGTCCCCCCTTCCCCCTCCACTTTGGACGTCGCTCGGCGAAACGAAGGTACAAGGAGTCATTTAGTCGTTTCATTTCGTACCGATAGCGTGGTTCGCGTTGCGTCAGATTTATAACGTATTATAACCTATTGGTGGCGTCGGTTCTTTATTACTGTCATTGGTATATTTTTCGCATTATTCATTACTGTATTTTTTACTATCGTTTAACTTCGTAACTTATATTTTTTTTATAGACGTGGCGCGCAAGTAAACTCAAGTACTTTAAAGCAAGATTTCGCATGCGTCTCTGTAGTATTATTTAAGTATATTTAGTTGTGAACTTCTGAATTCTTGCAAATATTTTCAACTATTTGTAACACGCGACTATAGTGTATTAGTGAAGTGTATATTTCATATTCTAGTAACGAACATTCACAGTATAATTCTGGCAAATGATCGTACTGTATTTACGGTATTCGTAAACATTTGTTCGATATCGAGAAATATCTTATAATTTTAAACTAATATTTTTCATATGTAAAAGAAAAGTAGCAGTATTTTCTAAATAAACGTTCGATAGAGAAAAGAAGAAAAACATCGAAACAATATTTCGCTTCTTTTCTACTCCCCATCCCACCCCACCCCACCCATAAACAACTTTATTTTTAGGGAATATTTGTGACTGCGTGCAATGCGGTTTGTAGAGTCAGTGTTTGCCCCGCAAAAGTATTTTTCAATATTTTCAAATCGCGGTCGTTTTGATTAAATCCAATTAAATAATCACACGCGAAAGTAATAAAATTTTATCAAACAATTTTCTACGCGACATTAGAGTTCTTGTTCGCCGATTATAATTTTAGTGGTCGCGGTAATGTGGTCTTATTTTATATTCTTTTGAACATTCTTTTTCGGTACTAGAATCAGTGCATCTCTCAAGAGGACAAAGCCTCTGCAGGAGCTCAAGAATGTAAGTAGTTTTACATATTGCATTTCAATTTGTTCTATTTATTGTATTTTGTTTGAATTATTGTTAATTATGCAATAAAAATAATTGATAATTTAGAAGGCTGTAAATGTCCTTTTTAATTGAAATAAAGTCAAAAATCGCTGAATGTTTTGTTCTCAAACTTTTATATTAGAGTTTAGTCTTTATTGTTGCTAAAGTTCCATATTTGTTATTGTGTATTACCGATATTAATGATATTTTATGTTTTGTTATAGACATATCACAGCTTGGACTTCTTTGTCTTCTTTGGGAATGCTCCAACTGTGGCTCAAAAGCCAAGAATGTAAGTAACTTTACATATCATACTTGAATTATGTGTATCCTGTACATTTTGCTTTGAATAATATTGATTAAGAAATACAATTTGATTGAAAATTTCATAGGTTAGAGTTTTCTAAGATTATTCTTCTATTAATGTTACGTCGCGTAAAATGGTCCTTCATTGTCTGATCGTCAAGGCCCAAGCACCATTAGAGAGACCCTCAATAAACCTAAGGCCCCACCATAAATCGAATTAGCTTGCAGGATCCTTCAATCCTGCAAGTATTTTCGGTTTATAGCTGGAACTACAAATTACGGAAAAAGCAGGTAGTTACTTAATGGAAAAAACGAATAGTTGTCTAACGGAAAAGCTGGTTTTTCCCATAAACAATGTCGCCCATGAGCCACGTCGGTAGGAGGCATCCTCCTCCAATCTTCATTTATTACTATTTGCTATAACTAATGGGCATCGCGGATCGTTAGCCTCACTGTTCTAACGAAAAATGTGAACAACGAATCCACGTCCTTACTTCAAAAGACACACCCACTCCGAGCTTTCCTCCGTAATCACACAAGAACGAACTTCACTTGTTCTCATCATTACAGACTAGTCACTTCATCCTTCTAGACTTGTGCTCTAGACTACAGAGCAGTCACTTCATTTCTATACTTCTTCTACGACATCAGAAGGGTCAACTCAACTTCCTCTACTTTCTCTCTAGACTTGTTCCACGGTAACATTCAAGTTAAAGCCCATCAGTGAGTCTAAATCAATTCGAGTCAGAGGCCAGTGCAAGGAACAGCAAGAATCTACAAGTCGAAAACAGTCATCATCATCGTCAACACGAAAGGAGTCTCAGATCGTACTCGTTCGTAGTTGTCATTTCAAATACTCAATCTTGTATCACACTGAAGTTGTTAGATTATTCACAATATATAGTAACCTGTTAATAACAGCGTTATATTCAATCAACTACCGTTATTATCCCACAAGAAATAAGGGATCGAACGATTCGTGGCGTCGATTAGTGAAATCGTAACGGGAATTTACGACTCCCGTTGGCGCGCTTCTTCGAGATCGCGTTTCCCCGCGAACGTACGAAAGTTCAAAAGTAATTCTATTAACCAAACAAATTTTCCGCTTCCTTGATAAAATCATCCGAAGTAATATGTTCCTGTTGCTCAGAATCAACGAACAAACAATCATTCACACAGAGTAATATATTTCTGTTGTGGCGACACTCAACAGCAAATACCACCATTCGACGTTAACTAGGGTCGGACGACGGCAGCGCAGTGGTTAGCGCCTTAGGTTACGAACGTTCGGGACTTGGGTTCTTCAAATCCCGGGGACCGGAGTCCGATTTTTTTCCACGCAACGAAATTAGAAGAAAGGCAGTACCACAGCAGCGACATCTACACCCGCAGCAGAACCTATCTCGGCCTCCACACACACACACACACACACACACACACCAGCAGTAGCGCTCCTATCATTTTCGGTAATATTCTGAAAAGTGACCGTCCCATGCGCTGATGGAAGAATTGGTGCTGTTGGTACTTGATGCATATTGTTTACGTGAGCGGTGGGGCAAAGTATTCTGATACATACATTTTTAGGAATTATTCGAGTTAAACATTCGTAAAGTTTACATTTATACAATATATATACTGTTCCTAGTCCTAGGGCTACGTACTCTAATATTTGCATTGTTGAAATGCCATATTCTCTGAATGAATTTATACGTCGTTCGAATTGTAGGGTATTGTAACTTGTATTTGTAACGTATCGAGGTCGGCTTTGTATTGATTAAAGTTGTGAGATAACTTTGGTGCCGTTTCTAATATTTCCGCTAGCGTTGGGATTTCTATTTTTTTGAAACTATGTAAACTGTTCTTAATTTTGATTTCGTAAGAAAAATATTTTTATGTGTTCCTCCTCTTTCCATAATATTCCGGTCGTGTGTGATTATACATCCAGTTTTGCTACTAATTAAACTCGGTTGTTTGATTTCTAAGATTTTATGTGTTTTACATAATACGTCGATCTGTACATTTTTCGTAGGGATAATGGTATAATAATTTTCAGTCTGTAAAGGTACGAACGTGAATTCTTCCAACTTGAATACAGCAGTTGGGTAGGTTTTGTCTGTCTGTTGATTATTAGTTATAGTATTATAATATTATAGTATTATAATATTGGAACCCATCAAAATAACCCCTTCCATGAAAATAGTACTCTTCTCCATTTCTTTTTCCAATTCATTCTTCCTTTTGCAACGCGTAAACGTTCTATTGTGTGTTTCGTTGTTAACGAAGGTTCCTTTTTCAATTTTAGCCTCTTAATATCTTTGCACGATAGTAGATTTCGACGAACACTTAAAACACTGGCACTAACACTAGATTTTTTCTTTCTTTCCGTCGTTGTTAACTGCAAGTTCCCACTCGCTACATGCAAAATTGCTCGCTTATCACGATCGGATAACAATGACGACCTACAAGTACTTTTCTTTTTGTCATAATCTTCAACATTTTTTAAGAAATTGTGTATTACTTTACGACTTCTTCTTATTACTTTCGATATTTTTGCTACTAATAACTGTTGCTGTTTTAGTTCAAGAATTTGCTTTTTTTTTCAGACTCATTTCATTTTTTCCGCATCCCATACTTACAAATTTATATAATATTGTAGCGACGAGCTAGAGGACAAATCGAGCCACGTGTGGTCTTGCCTCGGAGTATCAACAACGTTAGGACGTAATAAGTAAACTTCGGGCAAAAACAATGTCGCCGCTTCGTGGAACCGTCTAACAAAGGCGAATGGAAATTTACCGGTTCCCCTTCGACCAGCATAAATAAACGAACGCGATCGTAAGCTGACCAGTTTTCATCAGTCTCAGTCACGTGCGATCTCTTTAGCGAGTTACACACAGTCTTAGTGAATTAGGACCTAGCGTCTTAGCGAACATTCTTTTAACGACCAGTATCGAGAAATCTACGGTTGTCTCTGTATTTATAATTACTTTAAAATATATTTGACGGTTTCAATATCGAGTAATCTCGTCATTAAACTACCACACGTTTTACAACATGTTCTCTTAATAAACATTGTGGGTTTTAATATTGTTTAAATGTCAGTGTTTTATTATTATTTATCATTGTTCGTTATTAATGTTCTAATTTGTGACTATTAACCATTTATTAATTATTGGTATGTTTCAGGTGCGTGCCATGATGCATCGATGTCCTGACGTTTTATGTAAGTGAATAAAATTTTATTATTGTAATTATTCTTGCAAAATCAACGAAATGCGTCATGGATATTGATTTGTTATAATTAATTTAACTTCTCGTGTTACTTTCATTTTCTGTATTGATGTGCCCGTCAACATGAGCGTTTGAGATAAGTTATCTCCGTTTCGGGTGTCGCTACAAAACTGTTAGTTATTTGGATTCTGGAATTTATTATTTTAATTCAGACTCGTGTCATTTGACTTGTATAATATACATGAGATGGTGTTTGGTGTAAGGTGCCCAAGAAATACTGGACGGTGTTCAACAACGTAATTTATTTAACAATCACCAATCCTCGATTACCACTGACTTTCTCGCTTTTCGACTATGCTTGTATCACGTAATATTCGTGAGAAGAAACTAAAAAAGAAGATGAGATGAGGATCCCAAACTCTTATATTTTCTTTTACAATATTTGTTAATCAAGTATAAGAATATAATAGATTTACAATATGTAACGTTAGCGTATAATTCCGAAGTATGACCGAGGGTCGACAAGATTTGTCAAGACTGCGGTTTCTGGGTAGATGCTCGGCTTTCATATCCTAAAAGTATAGGTGCTGAAGAGCGATGTTGGAAGTTGTGGGTGCCGTGTGCAAAAGCTGATAATTGCTATCTGGGCGACGTCATTTGAGGTGTGGTGGCCGTCACATTCCTCCCTTCTTAGAATTATGTTGGTCCTCCAAAATCTTAACGTTTCTTCATTATGGATTTGTGGAATCGTACTTTGTTAGGTCTCATCTGAATTTGTTCCAAGTGTTCTGTTTCATCTTCTTCGTCCAAATGGCGGATGGCTAAAGTGTTTTGCGGTATTTCTGTATATATGTTTAAAGGTGTTGGATTCGTCGCAATATTTTGGATGTGTAGCGGCACTCGACGTCAAATACCGCCACTCGACACTAACTACGCAACGGACACGGTGGCGCAGTTGTTAGCGTCTTAGGTTTCCAACGTTCTTCGGGACCCGGGTTCGATTCCCGGGGCCCGTAGTCCGATTTTATTTCCACGCACAAAAAAAAAAAAAAATATATATATATATATATATATATATATATATAGAAGAAAAAGCAGCAGTGACGACATTCTACAGCCCCTAGCGACAATTACACCCGGATAAGACCCAGCCGGTAACTACACTATCACGACCACCACTACCTCAGATGCTATTCTTAGTTTTACAACATAGTAAATGAATATATAGTTTTGTGGGTAAACATTTCTTAAGTACATCGAAATTCCTGTTTTATTGAGAAGGTAGATACCTGCAACATAACCGGCTATTTGTAAAAATGAGAGTCCCCATGACTTAAGAGACTGTATTCGTTAGTTGATTGATGTGGTCGGATATTTGGTCTAAGTTATTCTGATATTCTTGTATGTTACTAGGAATTCTAGGTGTTCTTTCGATTTTGTCTAAAAAGATTAACAAATAATCTATGCTTATATCATTTTCAAAGGGAATCGTCTTGAGTTTATATTCAAATGTTATATTGACTTTGGATTGTCCTATCTTCATTATACTATCGTTAAATATTATGAATATTACATTATTCATCAGGTGACTGAATTATGGAAGGTCTTCCTATTTTAATTTGTTTCTGAGTATTATCACAAAGTACATGTATTACAATTTCTTCTTTTGGTATAGCTATATATTGGTTTTCAGCTGTTAATGGAATGAAAGTTATATCTTCGATTTTATAAACAGCAAATTTACAAATGTTTATTCTTTTGTTAAAGTTAATTATTCCTGACGCACAGTCGTGGATAGATTTCTTGTCATGTGTTGCTTGAGTTTGTTTGCACATTGTAATTCCTATTTTTATGTTACAATTTTTACGTGGTATTCATTATCAACGTTCATGTATGTATATTGTTGTGTAAAAGATATTGGATGTTCAAATACTGGTGCCAGAAATGCTTGGCCTCTTTTGGTTGGTATGGGGAATACTCGCACTATATCCCATGCCAAGCCCGTTAATAAGGGTACAGTTATTTTGAAGAAAACTTTGGCCTTGATAGCGAATACCGTCAATTTCGATATATCTAGTGTGGTGGATGGAGTAGAGGATTGTAATATAGAATAACGAGAACGAGAGATTGCTGTCGCAACCCGTCAAATATATTTGGAGTAAATTAAATAAATTAATAAATATAAATATAAATACTGTCGAGAGACGCTCGTACAAACGTATTCGCAAAGACAGTGTATGATCGCTCGCAGATGACTCGATAACTCGTGTAAATCCGTTAATCACCGTTAATAACTCGTGAAACTCGAATAATAACTGATTCGATCGCGATTGCTTCCTCTTATTTATACTGGTCGGGCGAGAGTCGGGAAATTCGAATTCGTCTTTGATCGGCGGAATTTATTTATCCTTATGTTTCGTGCGTCAAGGAGGTGTCAATATCCGTTTGGACTGTACGTTTGGAATGACTGTTAGTGTATACAATTATTCATCCAATATATGTAAGTAAATAGCTTCATAATAACTAACCTAATTACTAATCTTACAATCCACTCTTACTGTTGCTAATGCATCTAATAAGCCTAAACAATTTTATCGATTATATTATTAATTTCACTATGCTAAATGAATCACTAAACCACTTATTTGATTCCAACTATCTTACTATTTTATATATAGGCACTCTCACCAACGATCCCACTTCCTATTAAAATCTACATTCTATATAAAATATCAAGTATTAACCATCGATCCAGAAGTGCTCCTGAATCAACTCCATCTTAACGAAGAGAAAGTGTCCAACGCCGCATGCGAAACCGTTCTATAGGCCGTAGAGGTACTTATCAAGGCACTCCTCTGTGCCCTGCAGAGTTCGCCTACTGTCTTGACCTTGCTAAGCGTATCCACCCAAACCGGGGAGGCATATAGCACGACCGACTCCCATAACCGATAGTACAACTTCCTACAGGCGTCAGAGGGGCCGTTCACAATCGGCAGGAGCCCTCTGATGGCATCTACAATCGAGTCCGCTCTAGTACAAACTGCTTCGATGTGGTCACTCAATTTCCTTTCGGAGTCCAACACCACGCCCTTTCGCGTGTGTTATGTATCTCTCCTGCCAAAGTTATGTTAAAATTCTTTGGAACTCTCATTCTCGTCAATAATATAATCTCAGTTTTATCCTTCGCTATCTGGAAACCCGAATTTGCACACCATTTTAGGATGATCTTCATGTGGAGACTCAAGTTGACCTCCACACTTTCCTTCTTCTTCAGACCCACCAAGATAGCAAGATCCTCCACAAATGCAAAAACTCTCACATTTCGCTATCACTTCCTGCTATCAAAGAATTTATAAACTGCTTTCTCCGGAATGTATCGTTGCATTGCAAGTTGATTTTCACGTATGTGCGCTAAAGTTGATAAAAATTCGAGTACTCTATGCTTTGGTCTGGATTTATCACCTGATTCATCGCCGTCAGGTACACTATCCAAAACGTGAGGAGTTGGACCTTGCTGTTTGGAGCCATATTTTGTCTAAAATATTGAATGAATAATATCTTGTGCTTTTATAACATAAGAATACTTTGATATTGTTTGTAATGTTACCTGTGATGTGATCATCTGATGCTTAGTTTTCATTACTTCATCTGCAGCTTGTCGTTGAGCTCTTAATTTGGCTTCTTTTTGTCTTTCAGCTTTCTGTTCTCGACGTCTCTGTTCAGCTAATATTCGCTCCGCTTCTTCTTGTTCTTGTAAACGTTGTAAACGCTGCTGCTCTTCTTGTTTTCTTCTTTCATCGACATTCTTATTCTCTTTTGCTAATAAAATTTTTTTGGCTTTTGCAACCGACTTACGTGCTAATTTATGAGCAATCGCTTTCTCTGCAATGTTTGCATTTTCCGAAGCTTCTGTTTATGCAGCAGCTCTAGTGTTTTGTTCTCGTGTTTTTGTTCGACTTGTTCTGTCAATAGCAAGTTTTGCAGTGTTTATGCCTGCCTGTTCAAATGCCTCAATTCTTTTTTTTACAGATACCTTGGCATATGGATCGAATAAAGCATCCGATTTACACGTGTCTCTTATTTCCTGGAATCCTGTAATTGTATTCCTTTCCTTCGAAGATGGTTTTGTTGGAGTATTAAGTATTGCATCTTCGCTCGATGTCATAGATCTGTTCTGCCGCTTTTGTCGTTTTTTAATTTCTTGTTTCTTAATATTTGCTTTAGACTTCTTTACTTCAGGGGATGACTCATCTTCTGTGAATTATTCATCAAACTCTTTGTTTGCCATCGCTTCTTTTAGCTGCTGCATCTTCTCCTGTAAAGTTATTGACGACCGTGATGTAAATTTAGATTCATTATTTTTTTCTACACTACTAGCCAAACTTTTATTAATTACTACAGTTTCGTTTAATGTTATTGGTGATAAAGGTTCTAAAATTATGCTAGCGTTCATCATCTTCTGCTTATAAGTAGAATTGATGTCCATTGTGGAATTTATAAGGGAAGTATTTTTCTCAAGTGCATCCTCGCACATTGAAAGTTCTTCAATATCATTTTCTGTTGGTGTAATTACTGTATCATCAATAATATTAGAATTTTTATCCTCCGTGTTTTCACTCGGTGAAAAAGTTCTCTTTATATTACTATTTCTTGTTGTCATTCAAGACTTTAATGGTTCAATCTTTTTTGGCTGTATTGCATCTTCTTTTATAGAAAGATGATCTTGTGAATGTATCTGTGAATTACCCGCGTTCCTCCTTGAAATTGTTTCGCTTAAAACACTCTTTTCCGTTTTACTATGTTTTGTAGGGCCTTGTGTGTTTTTTTCATCTGAACTACTTCTAGCACTTTCCTTTTTTTTTTATATCGGCTTCCACGTTTAATCTAAAAATTTAGAATATATTTAACAACGTTATAATGGTATTTATATACTATTATATTATTAGATTTCAACATACTAATTAACCGATATCAAACATTATTAGGTATTATATATAAAGGTTAGTATTGATTAATAACATAAGATTTTGGGTAAAATTAAAAGTATTAAATTTCATCATAATATGATACAAACATTTACATTACTGTCATCGTCAAGAGTTAATGGCCTTCGTAATTTTGCAACAAGTGACATTGACTGCCGCTTTTTAATATTAATTGCAGCTTTTCTTGAAGCCTCTCTTTTCGTTCGGCCGATTGTTGTTTCTACCACATCTCCAGTTTTTATATCTTTATTTTCTGTTTTATCATGTATTGCAGTAGAATTTAATACTGTATTATCAATATTGATAATATCATTTTCTGGGATAGTCTCTATACGGTGATAACTTTTCTTCTCCAAAACTTTTGGCGTCTTTCTAGTTGAAGGGCCAGAGGCTGATTGTGGTATTTCAGCAATTAAACTATGTAAATAATCCACACTATCTTCAAACTGGTTGTTAATAAATTTTTTAACATCCAGGCAATAATTATGTATATTCGATATATCTTTGGTAATCATTGCTTTAATCTCATTCTTTGATCTAGTACCCATATTTAAAATCTACAAATAAATTCTTTATAAGTATTTAATATATACATTAAACTATACTTTCTAATAATACATACCATAATTCAATATTATGGTTGAAATTATGACATATATAACAATTAATAGAAACACATTGCGTTTACTTCTATTAACTTAGAAGCATATGTAAATTATTTTTCAACAAAAAAATATTTATATAAAACAATAATAAAATAATGAAGTAACGTTAAGAATAGAATCTAGTTTAATTACACATACATACTCCTTTAGCAATTCCGTTTTTATCAATTTTATTAAATTTACAGTGAAGCTTACATTTACACTAATGTCAATGAATATTAAGGTATATGTTTATTATTACACTAAATAAAAACGAAAGTACTGTAATGAAAAATACAATATACTTAATGGAAATAGAATAAGTAAATAGCGAAGTATTTATTAATATTATTATATAGTATTATGATATATTATTATAATATTTATTAATATTCACTTACCTTTTACGTTTGCATAAAAACTACAAAATTGTAAATATAAATTTTTATAACAGAGATAAAACAAGTCACAGAAATTAGTGTCCTTCAATGACAAAATGCGTTGAAGGAAGGGAAACGATAATCTTCGTTTCGTGTCACAAGCGGAACTGTGCCAGTTTTGTTCGTTGAAAGTGCATGTAGCGGCACATGAGCTAGAGGACAATTCAAATCATGTTCTTGTTTTTTGCCTCGGAGTATCAATATCGTTAGAACATACATAATGTAATAATAAATAAACTCCGGGCAAAACAATGTCGCCGCTACGTGCAACCGTCGAACGAAGACAAATTTGAATTTTCCGACTCTCCCCCGACCAATTTATACTATACCAGTTTAAACGGATGCAATCGTAAAGAGTTCAGTTATCGATCAGTATCTACGAATATCTACCGAGTATCTAAAATCTATATAATATGTTTTAAAATCGGTAATAAAGTTGTATAAATATAATATGTTTAATGAATTTTTTGTAGAAAGTTTTATTTATTATTAATGAAGCTGACTAAATTCCATATCTAAGTCATTTTGTCAATTTCATTATTCATTATCACATCAAAGCGCGTGTTTTTGTAATTCATACTATAATTATGTTTCCATATATAAATAAAAGCTTCGCTAAAACTTTCTTATAGAAACGCGTACATTTCTCTTAATTGTGCTTATATTGCTAAAAGTAAACTTTTGGAAAAAATAGCAACTTCTTTAATATGTAAAATTTAAAATTTTATTGTTATTATGAATTAAGGGGGTATTCTAGTCTAGAGGCATGAATTTCGGGTGGATTTTTAAGCTCTGTACAAATGAAACAAAAAATATTTTTACTATCCATATTTGTTTATTGATATTTTAAGATTACATAAAAAATTAACCGGAAAAGAAACTCAAAATTCACAAAGTTCTGAGCTGGCAAAGTGGGGGGTCCAAAAAAAGGGTGTCCTCGCGTGCATGATTTCAACCCTTCTGGTCATCTGAAACGAAAAAGCCGAACGGATTCATAATTAGTATAAATGCCGCTATAGCATGAACCTTGGAAAAGTTAAACAAAATGATTTCACAAAATGGCAGCCGCTTGAAAAAAAATTTTTTGGCATGTTTTTTTAACAATTGAGGCGATAGAGGAATGTAGAAAGAACATTCACACCAAATATCAAATAAATCGGTTCATTAGAACTTGAGATCTCGTGCACGCTAACTTGAAAAAAGTAGTTTTAGGGCATATTCTTGAATGCCTAAACATTGGAAATATGAAAAAGAACTTCGATTTTTTCAAATTTGTAGACTAGAATACCCTCTTAAATAGCTTTCCGTAGAATATAAATATCTAACAAAATCAACGCTACTAAAAAAGTTGTCGAAAAGAATGTGATATCTAACAATTACTTTCTTTTAATAAATTTACCACAACATCATATCCAAGCCCGAACTTTCTTCTGTCGCTATCAGTTTTTAGTTTTGCGCCTTTGTAGCAATAAAACGTCAAACAATACTTTGAAACTGCATCGTGCAGCATTCTCAATTTTATACCTCAGCGATGATGTTTCTTATTTTGCAAGTATCGGGTTACGCTAGAATGACACAGCGTCCCAACTAACGATTCATCAATTGATGATTCTTTATGTGGTGTATAATGTAATTTGAAGACTCTGTTAGCGGGTCTAACAATTGACTCAAATTTTGCACAGGGATTGTTTTTCTCGTGACCCGGTGAAAAACATAAAGAATTCTCAATCAGGCGAAAATAGTTCAAAATTTGTTGAAATCTGCTTCTCGGGAACATTTTTCGGAACCACGGTATGTTCCGTGAATTTTCCAGATAAAAGCCCTAAATATTCCGCGTAGTAGTATTAGGTTGTCCAAAATGTTTCTTTCGTTTTATAAGGAAATGATAGGCGTAATGTATTTTGTTTATGAAAACGCGCCAGCGAGAGGCGTAAATTCTCGCTACTATTCTAATAATCGACGCCGTGAATTAGTCGGTCCCCTGTTTCGATAGAGATAACTGAGGTGGTTAGAATGAGTTTAACACTGAATTAACAGGGTTAATATAAACTTGTATATTTAATAATATTTAATATTATAATGAGCACGTCACAAATTATTCAATGACAAATACAATTAGTTTGATATAGCAATTCGACCTGACTTTGTGATATTTCTCGAGGTATTCGGTAGACTAAGCGGCTTTAATTTTATTCGTCAGAAACTCTCGATGCATTCAGTTTGAATCCTTAAATGATGCTGATTGCCCTTCGATTTTTTCTTTGTCTTCTCTAGCAGACGACCCCCATTACGCTCGGGTCACGCCACCGTTCGCGCCTATGATCACGTATGCCACCTTCTTTGTGTAGATGAAATAACAGACCGAAGGCGAATCGACGTTTCTAGAACTCGCTGCTTGATGACAACTATGCGCTTGTCGCTACATTGTATATATATGTGGAAATTTGTATGTGAAGAGGACGTAGGTCGTGAGGATCAATGACGAGACTCTTTGTTGTCGTAACCGTCGGTTGTATTTAAAACAAATAAGTTAATATATAAAAACGTAGACGTTAGTCGTTAATGCGTAGTACAAATCGCAGTATAAAATCGCGGGATAAATACTCGTAAACGTTTTATCACGTACTTGATATACACGTTTGAGATATTTAAAATCGCTCCGGATTCCGCTATATACTTGCTATGAACTCTATACGTGCTCGATAAGAAGATCTCGCTCGCGATCGCTTTGGTTTATTTATACTCGTCATAGGGGAATCGGAGAATTCGAATTTGCCTTCGTACGACGGTTATCGGTAGCGGTGACATTGTTTTTTCCTTACTTGTAGCCTAACGGTCTTAACCCTTCGAGGCAACAACTATGACTCATGTACCGCTACATATGTAATTAACCATAAAAAAACCATCCTTTTTACATTATTATTTTTTTTACACATGGAGATGCAGCTCCGTTTTTATCAGTAATTATGTCTTTTTTTGGCACCATTTGATAATGCTTCAGAAGATGAATTCTCATTGACCTTTCATGTATATTACTGATTTCAATTAATTTTTGTGATATTGTGCTAATAAATTGACTGATTTTGCGGGATAACATTCCTCAAATGGGTCAAAAGCGCGGTTGGTGATCTTGTTCGGGTCTGAAGTGCCACGTATCAAATATTGCATCTTATAAAATAGGTACTATCGAATCATGTGAAGAAAAATATATAGTTCCATTTTAGTTTTATCTTGAACTTTACGTTGAATTTGAACTTTACCTTCATATCTTGGGGAATAATGATGTAAACAAATTAGTCTTTGTAAAAAATGTGCCCTAATTGTATCATGCAATCGTCACGTAAAATAAAAAAGGGGTAGCTCAGACAAGAACAAAATAAAATGTAACGAAAAAAAAACGAGAGGATTTATTTCTTGAACTTTGAATTTACAGTGACTGCGATTTAGTTCTGAGCTCCAGCCGTGACTTTCCAAGACTGAAGCTCTTACAATTTGACTTTCTGTGAGATCTGTTTCTTTTTTGTTTGTCACCCCTCAATATCCCCACTACGCTGTAGGCGTACGTGACCGTTGCCGCGCATCCCTTTTCTTCTAGAACATTCGGTGGAAGGGCCGTTGGGATATCGATGACTCATTAGGCACTTCGGCGATATACTTTGCCGCCAAGGCCGCCGAATCTTTATCTCTGTTGAGGTTATTCGGTAAATAGAACAGAGACGCGTGGATAAATTATAAGGTAGGAAAAATATATTTTAGATATAAACGTGAAAGTACAAATATGAGCTGATCCAGATCCGCACGTTATCAGTGTTACTCTCTAACTGAACAAAACCCTTGAAGTCACCGTTGCCTGTCGACTGTTTTTTATGGCCTGCCTTTGTCGCAGTCTTTTGTCTATACGCTGTCGGTGGCTTCAAAGTGCTGGAGAGAGTGAAAGAAACCAGATGTAGAGTTTTCTTAGAATTGATAACCTTCAACAATCTCTATCATCGGTCCATCGGATTTGAAGAGTGCCGATCGTGACACAATCGTCGTGTAACAAATTTTTGATAACTGCAATACGTCAGGCAATAAAGGGCTGGCCGTAGTTACCAAGGATAACCCATGTATTAAAAAGGTATATTTGGTATATGTTGAAATGATTAAATTTGATATACGTATATAAAAAAATATTCCATGTATATATTAAAAAGATAAGGTATTTATCTTTAAGGTAATGTTATCTATTATTCTTTCATAATATATGTATATATACTACTATCTTATATTATGCACATGTATATAGATATGTATACATATGTATGTCGGAGATGGAAAGACACCGGAGCCTTCCCTTGGAACTTCGGGAAAACTCCTTAATACTGTAATCTAGTTTCTAATGTAGCTGTAATTAAATAAATGTCGTCGTCTAATCGAACTGTATTCGTTTGAGATTTATGATAGTGAGCTTGGGCTCGAGGCGACAACCAGTCGTTGAACGTAGCCGCGGTCAAGGTATGAACATTTTGTCTAACAAAGGCACGGAAGTAAGTAAGTTCTATAGCTCTCCTTAAAGAAATAGCCGTAGCGGCACGCAGCAGTAAACATTTCAACAGTTTCTGTCCCGCGGCTCGCCACACGCAGTCTCTAATATGATTCCCAGATGTCAACGCATCTTCACAGTATATGCTTAGATAGCCCGAGGACCCGTTATAAATCTTAAGATTTAGCTAACTAAAGTCCTTCAAACAGACAAACAGTTTTGTTATAACCACGAGAAGATAGGAGAAATCTATCTCTTCCACGAACGACGCTTCCCGCTAGCAACTTTCCCTCAAGGGCGGCTAGCATCTTTTTCTAAACACCGATATGGAGATTGACCAATTAGCAGCAACGCCAATTTCCCTCACCTTCCGAACGAAGGCTTTCCTCGACGAATCCGAGGATCTCGTGTCCTTAGACACACCCCATATAGT
>JACXIO010000355.1:0-34563 GCA_014737335.1 Bombus polaris
AGTTGGTATGACCGCTAGTTCCTATAAGCTAAGTTGGTACGACTCCTAACGACGCTCTTTTGTCTTAGAAGTCGACCACGTGCTAATTGCTAAAGCGCATCCGGTGAGTTAAGACGTTTTTATACAAGGAGAAAGAATAAAGTGTTATTCAATCTGTGTGAATCAATTGAATATCAATCCCAACCCATATTAAATAACATAAACGCCCATCGCCAATTGGTGGAAAATGCAAATTCCACCAATTAAAATAACTAAAGGCGAAATTCACATTATAAATAGAGCTACAAGCTCTGCCAACACAATACAAGGAACATATGACGAGAAACGAAATTCAAACGATACAAACATGGAAATAACACAAGGCAATGAAGAGAACAATGAACTAACCCACCATGACGAAAGCTGGAAGGTGGCAACTTCTAGCAAACAACGAAAGGTAACATCGTGCACAAGCGACAGGAAATCGATAGTAGCAGATAACCAACAATGGCTACAAGAAATCACGCTCCGGAACTCATTCAGCGCACTGCCAGAAGAGACAGTAACTGACCCAACTGAAAAACCAATAACCCGCATCGCTAAACCACCACCAATCTACGTAGATGCTAAACTAATAGACCCCCTCATTGAACTTCTAAACAACACGGCAGGGAAAGAAAACTGCACTATAAAACTGACAAAAGTAGACCAGGTCAAAGTCCAAACTGCCACCCCGGAAACATTCAGAAAAGTGACAAAAGCACTAAAAGAGAAAAACGCAGGGTATCACACCTACCAGCTCAAAGCTGACAAAAACTACAAAGCAGTAATCAGGGGATTACGTCCAAAAACAAATACCGACAACATATGCGAGGAACTAGCAAAAATCGGACACCAGGTAAGAACAATAAACAACATAACCAGATACGATATTAAACCGCCATTACCGCTATTTCTAATAGAGATCGAACCTAAAAACAACAACAAAGATATATTCGAAGTTAAAAAAGTTCTAAACACAATAGTAACAGTGGAGACACCTAGACAAAAAAAATACATACCGCAATGCATACGGTGTCAGCAATATGGACACAAAAAAAATTACTGTAACAGAAACCCAGCGAAAACAGATACCACCAAACATCCTTCTGAATGGCACGCAAATAACACAAACAAAGCAAGTCAAATACCTAGGACTCCACTTAGATACACAACTCACGTGGAAACAGCATACTAAATCAATAGTAGACAAAATACAGACAACAAGGAGACAAATGCATTGGCTAACAAGTCGAAAATCCAAATTAAGCATAGAAAATAAATTAAAAATATACAAAGCGATCATAAAACCAATCTGGACGTACGGAATACCACTGTGGGGGATAGCAGCAATGAGCCATTTACACAAAATAGAGACAATGCAAGCTAAAATTCTTAGAACGATAGTAAACGTCCCATGGTACGTTAGAAATGAGGACATAAAGAGGGACCTGGGAATCCCAACGGTCAAGGAAGCAATCAGCAGCTACGCGGAATGATACAAGGCAAGAATAGCAACACATTCAAACCGGCTAGCAGCGGAAACAACCAACACTTTAAATATGGAAAGAAGGCTAAAAAGGAAACACCCAGCAGATATCATAAAGGATATAACCTAGCAAACATGAGGATGGCACCCCACTGGGGGTAGCCACCAACATGTTAACAGAAATGCTAAAAAATTCTAGCAAATGTCCAAATTGGACAAATTGTGAATACAAAGAAATAAATAAAAAAAAAATTTAAAAAAATCCTAATTCGACGGAATATACAACGTTCGTTACTCCCGACGGACAATATGAGTACATAACGATGCCGTTTGGATTGAAAAATGCACCGTCCGTTTTTCAGGCGACCTCGCTTATTCATACGTTGTTGTTTATTTGGATGACGTCCTAATTATTGCCGACTCGATAGATCAAGCTTTAGAAAGATTGAGGATCGTATTAAATACCCTCGTAAACGCCGGATTTTCTTTTAATTTTTCTAAATGCTCTTTTCTAAAGATTATTTGGGATATGTAATTCATAACGGAGAAGTTCGTCCCAACCCGGGTAAAATACAAGCCTTGAGTTCTTTACCCGCACCAACGACCATCACACAGCTTAGACAGTTCATAGGTTTAGCTTCTTATTTTAGAAAATTCGTTCCTAAATTTTTACAGGTAATAAAACCCCTGTATGCACTCACTTCCGGTAACAGAAATATAACTTGGACGGATAGGCATGAAAAAATAAGGCAAAAGGTAATTTCCGTCCTGACTGACGCACCGGTGTTAATGATATTCGACACCAATTACCCGATAGAACTACATACTGATGCTAGTTCGGAGGGATACGGGGCTACTTTAATGCAGAAAGTAGAAGGTTTACCTTCTACAGAGTAGTAGAGTACTATAGTAAAAGAACTAGTCCTGCGGAATCCAGGTACCATTCGTATGAATTAGAGACGTTAGCAGTTGTAAACGCTGTTAAGCATTTTCGTCACTATTTGCATAGATGAGAATTCCTTGTCGTTACTGATTGCAATTGTTTGAAGGCATCCAATAGTAAAGTATATTTAAATGACAGGGTTTACAGGTGGTGGGCTTACCTACAAACTTTTACCTTTGACATTATGTATCGGGAAGGCAAACGAATGGCTCACGTAGATTTTTTTCGCGAAACCCCATAGACGTTGATCATACTAAAATTAACAAAATTACAGAGAAAGTAATCAATCTAGCCGAAATCTCAGAAGATTGGCTATTAGCGGAACAACGTCGTGATCCTCAAATTTCGGAAATCGTCAAAAAGTTGCAAAACGATGAGCTCGCGGAAGACATCGCGAATACGTACGAATTACAGTCCGGTACTCTTTACCGTAGGATACAAAGAAAAGGCAGGACTCTCTGTTTGTCTATTATTCCAAGAGGTTTTAAATGATCCGTTATTAACCATATGCACCAGTCAATTATGCACTTAGGTTGAAACGCTTGAGAAACTGTACGAGTACTACTGGTTCGAAGGAATGGCGAAATATGTTCGTAAATTCGTAGAGAACTGTCATGCTTGTCAAGTTTCTAAAGCAAGTTCAGGTAAGGTACAAGCCGAACTACATCCTATATCTAAGACCAGCATACCGTGGCATACGGTTCACATGGACATAACGGGCAAGCTAAGCGGTAAAAGCGATCTGAAAGAATATGTTATTGTTTTGGTTGACGCTTTCAGTAAATTTGTATACCTACATCACACCCGTAAAATATATTCTTTTAGTACCGTTAAAGCGCTTAAATCTGCAATATTTTTGTTTGACAGTCCTTGCCGGGTAATAGCAGATCAGGGTAGGTGTTTTACGGGCAAAGAATTTCGAGATTTTTGTCTAGGCAAGCATATTAAACTCCATTTGATAGCAACCGGTGCTAGTAGGGCCAATGGACAGGTAGAGCGTATTGTGGGTACATTGAAAAACATGTTCACAACGATAGAAACGACCGGGCGGTCATGGCAAGACGCGATTGGGGAAATACAATTGGCCTTGAATTGCATCACCAATCGTTCACACACGCCCAGTATGGTAACATAATCCAAGAAACTGAGATTTATCCGTGTATGAAATCGAAAATGATCTGTCATGTCATTACGGTCTGACTGGTAACTCACAGAATGCAACTAGCACTTTGAATACCAATCATAATGCTACTGATTTTTATTTTCTTATTGAGCATCCGATCGAAATTTTTGTTGTTAATCTGGACCCTTGGCTTATTTGGACATTTAGTTAAATTATAAATAACGTTAGTTTTATCGAGTCTAATGTTGGGAAAACCCAATATTTTAGATACACCCGAGGACGTGTGATAGTCAGGATGACCGTGTCGGAGATGAAAAGACACCGAAGCCTTCCCTTTGGAACTTTGAGAAAATCCCTTAACATTATAATCCAGATTCTAATCATAGCCGTAATTAAGCAATTGTCGTCATTCAATCCGATTGTATTTGTTCGAGATTTGTGATAATGAGCTTGGGGTCGAGGCAACATCCAGTCGCCGAACGTAGCCACGGTCAAGGGATGAAAGTTTTGCCTAACATAGATATGGAGTAATAATATAGCTCTCCTTAAAAAGAAATAGTTGTAGCGGCACTCGACAGTAAACATTCCAACGGTTTCTGTTCCGTG
The DNA here is from genome assembly GCA_014737335.1 of Bombus polaris. Classification (NCBI taxonomy): domain Eukaryota; kingdom Metazoa; phylum Arthropoda; class Insecta; order Hymenoptera; family Apidae; genus Bombus; species Bombus polaris. The sequence goes on from JACXIO010000355.1 coordinate 4,180, forward strand.
GCTCGCCACACGCAAACCCTATTCTTCGGGTAAGATGATGTCGACGCATCTCCACAGTACATGTTCAGCTAGCCTGAGGACCTGTTATAAATCCTAAGATTTAGTTAACTAATGTCCTTCAAACAGACAAACAGTCTTTGTCCCAACTACGGGAAGATAGTGGAAATCTATTTTTCTCACGAACGACGCTTCCCGCTAGCAACTTTCCCTCAAGGGCGGTTAGCATCCTTCTCTAACCACCAACATGGTAATTGACCAATTAACAACAACGTCAATTACCCTCACTTTCCGAACGAAGGCTTTTCTTGACGAATGCGATGATCTCGTGTCCTTAGACACAACCCATCGTAGTTTTCCTCTGCAGCATCATCGTGACTGAAAGTCATTCTCTCGTGAGGTCTCATTAACGAGTTACATAGCATCTTTACGCTCGGTGAATATTCTACGTTTTAACAAAGAGTTAGTTTAGTAATAATTGTACCTTAGACAAGCAAGTTGAGTACTACTTGGACTTTGGAAGAAAGCGCATTTTGTTACCCCGTTGACCGCGGATTCGTTATTGAACCTAGGATCATTGTCATTAGCATCTTGAATAACTTTTTGGTAAAGGTAATTTTGAGAATTGATAAAGTTGAATATTTATAGCAAATGCAATTATGAATCTCAATTTAAATGATAAAACTTCTAAATATAAGCTTTGAATTAAGTTTTTAAAGAAAATAAAATTAAGAATTGAATTAGATAAAGCCAAAGTTAAATAAAATACAATAAAGTGTAGTAATACAATGAAGTAGTATTCTATATGGTATAATTGAAAAAGTGTATAAAGTTTTAAGAAAATTATTTTCAATCTTAATTAATCTAATTACAATAGCCTAGGATAAAATCGTTCGGAACTACAATAACTCAACAGATAAAGTCCGTTTATGACGAAAAACAAGAAAAAATTAAAGAGAATTATTAATAATACTTGCGGATTTTCAAACCTAAAAATAAATTAAATTAATCAGAAACATTAGATAATTCCAAAAGTAATAAATTAATATATATAACATACTAAGAAATGTCAAATATATATATATATATATATTTATTTATTTATTTATTTATTAATGAAATAACCAACCTGAAATAACCATGTCCATAGAAGAATCGTCAATTTTGTGTTTCTTTCTAAAAATAAATTGATTATTATTCTTGGAAGTAATATTTAGAAAGCATTATAATATTATTATGATTGATAGTTGGTATTTACATAGCATGAATATAGAAGCCGATGAGTATAACTCAATATAGAACAAATTTGATAAATTAATAAATAATAAATACTCACATGTTCCCTTTATTATCATATACGTATGTAAGTTATAGTAGATAATTGGAAAGAATGTTGGAAGGTCCATATTTATTGATGAGCTATTTATTGCTCCATACCTAGAAATTAATTATAAGTTAATAAATTAATGGTTAGTTGCAAGAGTATTTGGTAGCATAACAATTGGGTAACATACAGTGATATAAGATACATACATTGTATAAAGTATAGAAATCGATAACTATAAATTAAATTGGTAACTAATAAATTTGTAGTAGGAATAATTTGTAATAGAAAAATTTTTTTTATAATTATCATCTACTTTCGAAGGTACGATAATCAAGAGAGTAATAGAAATAGCATGGGAGGATAATAACATAATTTAACATAATTTAAATTTTTATGTTAAACAAGGTTATTTGGGTCAGAATAATATAAAGTTAAATTATTAAACAAAAAACAGAAACTAAGTTAAGTGTAAACTAAGACTAAATAAAAACAGCTAAGGTCCAAAGAAAAAACGCTTTTAGTAACAATGACCCTACAAGCTAAGTCTGTTTATTTGTTTGAACTCAATAACGGTAATATTATATAAAGTTAATTTTAATAAAAAGAAGCAGCATAGCAGTATTAAATATTGATTTCAAGATTAAAGATAATAGTTAAAATAAATATATATGGATAAATAATTACATATATACGTATATTTTTATAGTCTAATTGTGAAATTACGTTGAAATGTCCATAGCTACTGACGACCCATTTATTACTTCATGCCTGTAAAATTAAAATTAATTAAATAGAATTAAATAAAATAAAATATTGTAATAAATTAATATTATAATAAATTAAAATTACATGTTGTGATGTATTGATAAAGGGTAATATACATACAAAATTGTAATATGCATACTAATTATAAGTGATGTTGGAATGTCCATATTTATTGATGAGCCATTTATTGCTTAATATCCAGAAAGTATTTAGGACAAATTTATCTATTAATTAATTACTAGCTGCTAGGACTTACATACGTCTAATATTGGAAAACAATTTGGAAGTAACATTGGAGTCCATATTTGTGGATGAGTTATCTATTATTCCTTACCTAAAAAATTAATTAAATACTAATTATAAATAAATTAATTAATTGAGAGATTAATAATATAAACTTATTAATTAATATACATTGAAGGAAAAACATAACAACAGCATACAGGCTAAATTATTAGGAACTTATTGGTCAAGAGTGAGTTAAAATGGCTATAAACTAAGAAAGAAGAGTTTAATACAATGAAAAACAATATAAACCAAAGGAAAGCAACGCTATTCAAAGCAAAAATACATAAGTGAAATAGGTCAATTGGAATACATATTCACTTGTGCAGTAGAATGTACACATAACAAAGGTCAAATGCACATTTATAGATAAGAGGCAATAGAAGTATTATCCCCTTTGACTAAAAATTTATAATGAAGTACTAGAACACTGCTCATAAATCGTGTAAGATTATTACAAGTGTAGATAGGAAATAAATGTTACACTGCAAAATGCAATAGTATAACTAAACACCAGGCTTAAAGGTTAATTAACAGTCACGAGTAACACCCACTTATTAAAACTAGAGTAACAGTATATAAATACTAATAAAATTCAAGACCAAATACGTGAAAAATAACACTCACTGGTACACAATGTCGATTTGTATTTGTTCGTATAATTCAACTATAGATAAACAAGATAATAGACGTGTAAGAGACATGTACGTATCGCACTAATGGTCGCTATATTGTCACTGTGGCCCCTTCCCTAGAGTAGCAATGTAATGATTTAGCGACACGCACAAACAAGTCTAGCGACGTCATATTGATATGGCATCCCCCTCTACGAAATAAGTAACATCGAGGATAATAGCAAACAACAGTCAGAGTGCTGAAGCATGGAAATGGAGAAGCAAGAGCCACCTACAGTGTTATAATAGAATTAGAGTTCTATATGGAAATTGATTAGGAAATATCGATGCATTAGAACATATCCTCTTACTGTAATTAGTAGCATTTTAGCAAATAAGGAGGAACGCTGCAAAGATTTTAGAATATACAGAACTATAAAACTTCAAATTAATATTGAAATACCAGCATATATCAGATAAAGGGACAATAGCATGCAGTATAACTCAAATGTGCTGGACATTGTCCAAAGAAACAGTTACGAAATAAATAAACCATTAATCAATAAAGAAGTAACATCGTAATTATAAACTAATGGAATACTACAGCAGCAAAGCAAGAATAATCAATAACATATAACTAGTAACAATAAGACAAATTAGAGGATGAATCGGAGAATGTTTTTTTTTTTAACGTTTATTTACATGCCAGAATTTGAGTAGTACATAGTTTTGATGTTCACAATAAACAGTGAACTCGGTTGTGGGGTTGTTTAGGCAAAAGTACCAATACGTGACGGCACGACGCAGCCATACAATATTTCGCGTGTCGGAATTACATTCTTTTAGCATAGTAATTTATAATGTAGATTTTAAGCCGCTATAGAGCGGTGCTTACATACTGTATTGTTATTTATTCTTATCTCTGTCTTGAAAACCTGGTCGCAAAAACAGGACAGTTTGTTAGTGAATCGGAGAATGTAATACGAACTATGAGGACAAGACGACATAAGGTTTGGCAGGCCAGTATTAGAATGTAGCAAACTGGCTAGGTATGCCAGCTGGTGGCAAAGAGTTAAACGAAAAAATTTTAGTAAACGAGTACTGAGAGACATCTTCTGAGTAACGCACGAACTATTATTAGCAGAACTTTATAGGATAAGTTATATAGTAAACTTAATTAATTTTATTTAAGTAGCGTTTATCGAATCCTATCTTAACTTATGTAGGGATTTAAGCAGAGTTATAGATATTTTATAGATATTTTATATTTTATATATTAAATATTATGTTTATTTATGTTATTATATATATTTTATTTTAGCTTATTTTATTTATTTTATTATGTTATTTTATTTCGAACATACCCTGAATATGGACAGGATGATTACTGAAGGTGTGGGGTAATCAATGATAACTCCAGTAGCAGGAAATAGTGTAGTTTTATGAATTGCCGTATATATTTATGTACTTGTCATTTTATTTAATACATCACGTAATTTAAACTTATTTTAAACTTCTTTTTATTTATGGATAGTGCAACGTATTAAGTAGAATAGACATGTTATAACAGCAGTAACAAAGGGCGAAAATTTGAAATTTTTATAAAGCACGTGGTTAAATGCGTGTGGCGGCACTTGACGACGAACTTTTCGATGTCTTCGCGACACAAAACATATCACCGAAGCGTAAGGCCGATACCCCTAATGAGCTATCAATATCCCTACGATCCTTCCGCCGAATATTTGGAAGAAAGCAACGGTCGCGGACGCCTAATGAATGCGTACGTAGTGGGGATATCGAGGGGCGACAAAAGAAACGAATCGGTCCAAAGAGACATTCGAGTTTTAACAGCGAAACGAGTGTCACGACCGACACACTTCTAATCCAATGGACTGATGACGGAGATAAAGATGTGGCTGCACTCGGCGACAATGTATATCGCCAAAGTGCCTAATGAGCCATCAATATCCCAACGGTCCTTCCGTCGAATGCTTGAGAAGAAGGCGTACGTATCAACGGTCGCAGACGCTTAATAAACGCGTGGATAGAGGGGATATTGAGGGGTAACGAAGAAAAAAGAAACAGATCCGATCGAAAGTCAAATTGTAAGAGCTTCAGTCTTGGAAAGTCACGGCTGGAGTTCAGAAGCAAATCGTAATTAGTGTAAACCAAGTATTAAAAAATAAATTCTCTTTTTATTTTTTTATATTTTATTTTTCTTTTCATCTTCGATTCCTTTTTTTTTTATTTTACGTGACACGAGCATAATCGAGAAGCGAGAAAGTCAGTGGCAATCCCAGAATTGTACGAAACGAGTTGAAGGCGAAGATTGCTGAATAAATATATTGTTGGACACCCTCGAGTATTTCTTTGGCACCTTACACCTCATACGCATAGGTAGGATGATTAGAACTCGAGAACGCCATCTTGTCGAGTAGTATACTATAGATTATAAGTTGCAAAGAAGAGTAGTTACTGAAGAATAACTAATGAAGAATGAAAATTCGACATTAAGGGCATAGGAGGTTATAAATTTAATTGGGGATAATAGAAAAATAATTATGATTATCAATTATAAAGGATGTTGTATTATAGTGAGAATTAGCTCTGAGCCGAGCCGAACTAAACGAACTAAACGTACTAAACTAAACTGAACTAATTGAACTGAACTGAGAATGAAGGAGCGGATAAATGAAGTGATAAGCGAGCTGGTACAGATTATAAGGGAGTATGATCTGAAACAAAAATAGTAAGACATAGTAATATTAATAAATGTAAATAATAGATTATAATGAACACACACGCATACAAAGGCACATCGATGCTAATACAAGGGAGGTTACAGGAGTCATTGGAACATATACAATGCTTATAGCACATGAAAGTCAAAATGAAGAATAATAGTAAAAAATTAATAAATTTTACAACGGTTCACCAACGATAGAAGATTAAATCTTGGCAAGATTTAACGGATAACGGAAGTGGAATAAGGACAATATGACACATAGGCAATGAAATGGGATACGAGAATGGAATAACGATTTATGACGAACACGGCTATGACCCTGGACAACCCAACATTATTTAATATTATGTACAGATCAAATAAAGGAAACAAACTTACGGCTCAGGGGATTTCGGAGCTCTCAGGCCCGATCGGTGTTAATGTGGACGATGTATTCTGCATTGGTTATTGCTCCCCCAATGAGAGTGTTGCGTCGCATGGAACATCTGCATCCCAGCCGACGCTAACTGGCAGTCAGCGGCCCACTGACCTTCGTCCCGACCCTCAATAAACTCACGGACCCACCATAAACCGTCAACTTCTAGCATACTTGTTTCCACATGTTGCCAATCAACTTATTTGTCTAGAAGTATTTTCGGTTTATGTCCGGATTTAGGAAAGGTCCTTGAGTCTATTAGGCTCTTAAAAAATTACTGAAAAGGCAGGAAGTTACCTAATGGGAAAAACTAAATATCGGCCTAACGGAACAGCTGGTTTTTCCCATGAACAATGTCGCCACGTTGTTAAGAGGCTTCTTCCTCCTATCTTGATCATTAACATGGGTCCTAACCAATCGGCATCGCGGACGCTTTCCCTCACTTCACCTACGACAGCAGGAGGGTCAAGTGAGTCTTTTCTCGATCAAGCAGCAAGTCAGTCGTTCTTCAGCAAGCATCAAGTCAAGTCAGTCTTCAATAAGGATCCGCTCCAGTCAGTCTTTATAACACATTGTTATTAAGCGTTGGTGTATTAAGTTGTTGGAAATATATAAATTTTATAACCCTGTGAACCACAGCGTTATACCTCAACAATCACCCCTACTATCTTAACGGAAATCAGGGGATCGATCTGCTCGTGGCGTCGATTATTATAATCGTAACGTTAATTTACGACTCCCGTTGACGTGTTTCCTCGCGATCGCGTCTCCCCGCGACTGGTCGAAAATATAGTGAGTATGGAGCAGTTTAATTTTTACGTCAATGAACTAGACACGTTGATAGGTGTGGCTAAAAGGCGATATCGCCGGCGACTTCAATTCAAAGGTCACCGCGTGGGGTGGCAGTGTAAATGACCGCAGTGGAACTGGCCTTCTGGATATGATAATGAAGAATGGAATTGTACCAATTAGAATGACGCGCTTGGACTACACGTTCTTTAGAAACGGGGGAACAAGAATTGACGTGGTCAGCATGAGCAAGGGACTAGCGAGGAGGTATGTCTGTGGGAAGATGCCGAAAGTCTGGTCAGCATCGGACCACCGCTACGTTCCGCATAATTTTAAGATTGCAAGGATGAAGGGTAATGCCGAGAATTTTAAATACTCAACAAAGGACACTAACATGGAGAAATTTCTTTTAACATTTGACGATAATTACAATAATTTATTGGAAGACAATACGGACGACGAGAAGGCACATGGTGATCGTTTGCAGAAGGTACTGGAGACGACATGTGCCTCGGAATTGAAAAAGTTTATCCACTGATAGAGAAGAGATGCATCAACTATTGGTGGAGTGACGAAATCGGCAATTTTAGGAGAATGACGATGAATAGCAGGAGAAAGGCGCAGAGAACCTAGATGATAGGCACAACCGATGCGGCACGATTGAGCTGAGAATTTAAGGCAAACAAGAAGAAGTTAGCGATGATGATAAAGAATTTTAAGGAAAGGTGTTGGAAGGAATTCTGTGCGACGCTAAATCAGGACCCATGAGGGAGGCCGTACAGGGCTATCATGTCCAGGATGGCTCTGAGAACGAGGACGGAAGGTCTCCATGTGGATAGGGCCCGTGAAATAGTTGACGAGCTCTTTCTGACGAGGCCGACAGGAAGTAGTGGCACTAGATCAAGGAATCTGAAGGAAGGTGGTGACGTTCATGACGACGGCTGCAGAATAACGGTGGAAGAATTGCGGGTGGCCGACGAGAAGATTAATTGTAAGAAGGCGCGGGCAGGAAAGTCCGCTTTCCTGGTCGTTTCCAGGCAGGTTATAGGTAAGTCTAGCACATAAGATCTACCTACGCAAAAAAAAAAAGAAAAAAGACGTTATCACTGGTAAGGGGGTACTGTAGCGGCACTCGACAACAGAACTTTCTAACGGTTTCGTCAGTACAAAGCACATCACCGAAGCATAAGGCTGACAGGCCTAATGAGCAATCGATATCTCTGCGATCTTTCCGCCGAATATTTGGAAGAAGGCGTACGTGGCAACGGTCACGGACGCCTAACGAACGCGTGCGTAGTGGGGATGTTGAGGTGCGACAAAAAGAAACGAATCGGATCTAAGAAACACGAGTTGTAATCGAAAAGCGAGAAAAGTCAGTTGGAATCGAGAGTGGTACGTAAAGAGTCGAAAGCGAGGATTGTTAATAAATATACTGTTGAACATCGCCGAGTATTTCTTTGACACCTTACACGTTCTACACCAAAATCACCTCACTACCATATACAGAACTCTAGGGCTGTTTCTTATCCAACTAACAGCGATGGCCGTTACCCTCATTTCCTTTACGAAAATTACAATCAACGAATCCGATTGTCTGGTGCGCTGGACAAACCCATCACTAGTTTTCCCTCCGCGACGTGACCGTCGTCAAAATTTACTTGCTGGTTACAGTTCTGGTAGAACACCCGGTAACTTGCTAATAACACTTTAAGCTGGAAATATCTTACTTGCTAGTTACAGTTCTCGCTGAACACATCTAAACTTACGATCAAATATTTGTATTTTCGGAACGATACACGTGATACATTCGCAAACTTGTCGCATTCGAAGTTGCTAGAAATAAAGTGATATTTCAATTGTTAGCCAAGTGTTAATAGTAATCAATCACCTCCATTGTCTTAACCGAAATAGAGGATTGACTGAATTGGTGGCGTCGATGTCTAATCGTAACGGGAATTTACGCCTCTCGTTGCGCCTTATCTCGCGATCGCGTCTCTCTGCGAAACGGGCGAACAGTTTCTTACAATCGTATGAAATCTATGTTGTATTGTACATGACGAACGGAAAGAAATTGACTCTCAGTCCGTTCGACTGTGCGGAGCTGGAGAGACCAGCAGTTCACTAGGTGGGGTCGCCGGCGTGTAAGCCGCCGCCATCGAAGAGATCGAAGAATGGGGACGGCGGTGGGGAAAAAGCGTCCTACTGCACCCACGGAGATGGCAAGGTTGGATGAGGCCATGGATGCCGTGCCTTCACAAACGTAAGGTCTTCCCCTCAGAGGATGCAGGGTGCGTATGGAAGTTTCCTCCACGTAAAAAAAAAAAGAAAAGAAAAAGAAAAAGTTCGGCATCAAATGGAGGAGCACAAAACGGGTGTGAGTTTCCAAGGCGTGGAACGCCCCGGGAAACCTCGATGAATCTGATATTCTTCTATAGCCGGGTGGCAGTCGGCCGGTGCCTTCGTGCATCCGTCGATTTGTTGATCCCGTGCGGAGAATTTAGGAAAAGTTGGTGGACCCATACCTGTCAAGACCACTCACCTCACCTTCTCGTTGGGGCTCCCCGCCACCATGCACAAGCTCTGACCGGTATGGGGAACCAAAAAGTGAGTGGCACTAGGACGGGGTTAGGTTAGGTTAGGATTAGGTTAGGTTGACCCGGGGAGCGCGAGGTGGTAGACCCACGCCCTGGGAAACCCCTATGAATCTGATATTCTCCTGGGTGATAACTGGGTGGCGTCAGGTCAGAGCCTTTGGCCCTCGTCAACTTGCAGACCCGGTGCGGAGAATTTCGGAGAAGTTGGTGGGCTCATACCTGACAAGACCACTCACCTCACCTTCTCGCGGGCCCCCTGTCACCCTGCACCGGCATTGATCGGGGTAGGGCGCGGAAAAGTGAGTGGTACTAGGACTGGAACTGAAGGAACGACGTCGGCGAAATTTATAAAGACAAGATGGAGAACAAAAGTAAAAGAAATATAGTTTACGGTGCAGGGGAGGGATACCCCAGTACCGGCGCAGATGTGGGTAGCCAAATGGGCCCCGCTGTGTCGTCATCTCACGACCACGGCCATTCGGGGGTGGACTGTCAGGCCACCGGGTCGGTTCCTGCGCCTGACGAGGAGAGGAGATCGGCGGACGGACAGAAGGGTACCTTTGTAACCCCCTCCATAGTCCCGAATGCCGGACCATCTTCTTTAGAAGTATACTGTAGGGCCCGCACGAGGTCCGACGACGAGGAATCGATAACCTCGTTGAGGTCGAACCTCTCTATAGCACATCTGGGCGGTCCAGGGGCAAGAAACGGAAGATGATTTGCACTACCCCGGACATGCCCGAGGATCTCGTGCGTGAGATGAGGACTGCCACCGCTGCTCACATCGGGGCTGAAATGATCAGGAGGGTCGAGGAGATAATCAGGGTGTCGATTACATTATCCAACCTTAAGGGAACCTACATCAAGATCCTTAAGGAGGCGGCAGCCTCTCTTGCCACCGGGACGATGGAGTTGTCCAGGAGGCTTGGACCCGCCTAAGTTACCCAGGCCCCAAGACTCGCGAATGCGAGGCCGTCGTTGCTCGAGGAGAAAAACGAGGCCCTGCGGAAAGAGCTTGCGAGAATGGCGGTGAGCGCGCCCCAGGATTATCCTCGGTGCGGCGCTTCGGCTTCTGAGTCGGGGTGTCCTCCGAGAAACGGACAGAGCGACAACGCGCGTCTCACTGCCCTGGAGAAGAAGGTCGAGAAGTTGGGACCCTCCATCATAAGGGCCATTGAAGAGCGCTTCGGAGGTAGGCGACACAGTCGTGAGGCGCGAGCCAGACAGGATTCGGTGGCCTCGGCTCGCACCAACAGTGCCACTCAATCTCCCGAGGGAGCGGCAGGGTGGAGCGTGGAAAGTGGTCGAACCAAGGAAAAAGGAAGAGAGGAAGGAAGAAGTGGAGAAAGTAACAGAAAGGACGGTAAGGAGCCAAGTCTACACGGGTTCATCCGCGACAGACGCTCAGGCTGGGAGGCGGACAAAGGGCACCCCGATACCTAGGGCTGCCGCATCAACGGGGACCTCAGCGAAAACTACGAAAGGTGTACCGGTGCAAGCGCCTGGAAAGGCTGCGCTCCCTCGCTCACCGCGATCATCTGCGGTGACTCTGACCCTAGGCGAGGAGGTGAAGACGTCATAGGCGCAGGTGCTGGCGTCGGCAGGAGGGAAAATCCTGCTGGCAGAAGATGGCATCGGGGCGGTTAAGATGCGTAAGGCTATGACCAGCGCTATCATCTTGGAGGCCACCGGTGATAAAGACTGGAAGAAGGCGTCCACGCTGGCGACGCGTCTGGCGCAGATCTGGAACCTGGTCACGGTCAGAATTGCGGCTCCAGCTAGAATGGCGGAGATACGTGTCCGTCTCCAAGAAAGAGTTGCGGGACACCGTAGCGTTGGCTGCGGGATGCGGCGGCGCGGAGGTGCAAGTCGTAGAGATCGGGACCACTAGAAACGGTCTCGGCTCGGCTTAGGTGCGTTGTCTCCTCGCAATCACACCTATGTTATAAATGTGGCGAAGCTGGGCATCGCGCTAGAGGCTGTACGGTCTCGACACCCAAATGCCCCCTCTGCGAGTCGCTCGGGGCACCTGCGGCCCACCGCATGGGAGGAATGACGTGCTGCTCGCCGAAGAAGGGAAATCGGAGGAAGCCATCAATTCGAGACTCTGCCGCGAAGAAGAGCATAGCGGATCTATCATGCACCGAAGGAGGTACCAGAGGAGCGGTAGATAGCCGGGAGGAGGCTATGGATTTGGTGTAGTGAATTCATACGCCTTCTCCAGACTAATCCGGGACGGCCGAGACGGGCACAAGACCTGCTCTCCCAGACCATCCGGGAGAGCAGTGTCGCCTTGGCGGTGATGGCTGAGCCCAACTGTATTCCCGACGTTCCCGACTGGGTCGGAGACCTGAATGGCTTGGTAGCTGTAACATGGACACGGGCGATGGATCCCCCTGGCGTCCTGCTTGATCGTGGCAGCGGTTATGTCGTCGTCGAGTGGGCTGCAATGGTGTTTGTGGGCGTCTATGTTTCCTTTAACAGCGGCCTGACCGCGTTTGAGGACTTTCTGGACGGGGTTGAAGAATGCGTCAAGAGATACCTTCCCCGCCAGGTGTTCGTCTTGGGGCACTTCAACGCCCACTTTTCGCAATGGGGCAACACCAGAACGGACACACGTGGGAGGATGTTGTTAGACTGGGCCGCAGAACTAGGACTTCTACTAGTCAACAGAGGCTCGGCGAGCACTTGCATGGTTTGGAGGGAGTCGTCCGTGGTTGACAGCACTTGGGCTACCCCCGGTGCCTTCCGACGAATGTTGGATTGGAGAGTGGCCGAGGGGGTCGAGACTCTTTTGGACCACCTCTACATCTACATGGAATTGGCGCCGGTAATAGCAACTAATACATCCGCCACGCAGGCCTGCAGTACCGGAGGAAAAGCTAAGAGTTCTCGCCCATCGCCAAGGTGACGTGTTGAGGAGAGGGACAGCGAGCTGCTCCAAGCGGCAGTCATTGTGGCTGCATGGAACTGGAACGCGCGTATGACGGAGAGAAGCGTCGACGAGGAGGTGAAGACCCTCCTTCAACACATGAACGCGGCGTGTGATGCCTCGTTGCCGCGCTCTGTACCCGGTGGTAGACACCATCAAGCCGTCCACTAGTGGACGCCAGAAATTGCGAAGCTTCGTATTTGCTGTGTCCGGGCTCGCAGAATGTTCCAGAGGGCGTGGCGTAGATGGATTCGCTACAATGAAGAGGAAGTCTCCCGCTGCTACGAGACGTACAGGGAGGCGCGACACACTCTACAGCGGGAGATCAAGATCGTGAAAGCTCGGTCCTGGAGGGACACTGTTCAGACGGTCGAATCTGATCCGTGAGGGCGGCCTTACCGAATAGTGATGAAGAGGTTGCGCCCCTGCCCCCCCCCCACTGACCGCAAGTATGGACCCGGTGTTGCTTGCCAACGTCATCGGGACGTTGTTCCCCCGACAAGACGACAACGATGTAAGGGAGGTACGACCATCCTCCACCTGGTTGATGGAATGGAAGGAAGAGATGGAGGTCACCGACGATGAGCTGCTGGAAGCGACGAAGGGGATGGCCTCTCGGGACATGGCACCAGGTCCAGACGGACTAGCAGGACGGGTTTGGGCGGAATCGATAAGCATCTTGGCTCCCCGTCTGCGACGTCTCTTTACAAGATGTCTGAGGGAGGGTGTATACCTCCGGGCATAGCGGACGGCGAAACTGGTCCTGCTGAAGAAGGAGGGTCGCCCCTTGGACTCACCGGCGGCGTACAGACCGGTGTGCCTTCTACACGAGGTGGTCAAACTCCTTGAAAGAATAATCGCCACTCGTCTGGAGGTCCATATATCGCAGCGGGTGCCCGGATGTCACCACAGCCAGTACGGCTTTCGACGGGGCCGCTCGACCGTCGATGCGGTGAATTGTGCAAGGGCCATGGCGGAGGCCATTGTGTCGCAAAACGGGGTGGCGTTCCGGGCATATCTGGCTGTCGATCGTGAGGCCCAGGTATTTTATCTGGAGTGAGGTGGTGTCCGTGATAGTTGTAGTTGCCGGCTGGGCCTTGTCCGGGGTGTTCGTGGCTGAGGGCTGTAGATGTTGCTGCTGATTTTTCTTCTATTTTTTTGTGCGTGGAAATAAAATCGGACTACGGGCGCCGGGAATCGAACCTGGGTTCCGAACGTTCGAAACCTAAGACGCTAACAACTGCGCCACCGTGCCTGTTGTTTAGTTAGTGTCGAGTGGCGGTATTTGGCTTGTCGAGTGCCGCCACAAAAGCATAAGAGTAGCTATTATAATAAACGGTTTTGGGTAAATGTGTGTGAAAATGTGTGTGGAACTAAGAAAAATGAAATATTATGAATGTTATAAGCTTTGCTTGTGCGATAATGCTGAAATTTTGTATAAAGGATGTTAAATAAGTGACGTAATATTAGAGTCGCTTTTGGAATGGAGGGAAAGCAGTGTAATATTCAGTGTATTAATGGTGTGTACAATCAAAAATCTATAAAATGTCTAAATGTGTGGTGTGAATGAGAAGAGTGGAAGTTTTAGTAAAGTTATGAGAACTATGTAATGCTAAGACGGGTTTAATTCTGATTTTAATTACAGTTCTATTTTGATTAATTAATTAATTTTAGTTTTAAATTTGGCTCTCAATTATAATTTTAATGTTGATATAATTTTAGTAGTGATTAAATTGAAGTGAGGTTAAATTCAGAATTAAACAAAAATAGGGATTGGAAATTATGCGTAATAACGGTTTGGGAACAATACAAAGGATTAACTATGAGTCGTAGGTCAAGGTGGATGTAGGTCGTAAGATGAAAGGATAATGTAGATAAATAGAGATAAGGTGTATTTAAATAATAAGTTATTTATTATAATTTATTTAATATGTATACCGGCTGTTTAGTCATGTTTTTATTATGGCGATAGTTAGTGTAAATTAATAATGCTAGATTCTATCATAGTTAATATTATATTGGTTACTGGCCATGATGAAGTAGAATTTTAATAGTCCTGGCTGGAGTCGGTGGTCTGGATCTATAACAAATAATATTAAAATAAAGACAAATATCGATATTATTTGTAAGGGGATGCATTTTGAGCATACTGAAATTATGTTGACCAGTTTTGGATATTAGGTAGAAATTAGATAGTAAAGTTACTTACTTTATAGATTTACTCACCAACTTTAAGGAGACGCGATTGTCCAGACGCCGATAAATCACTGGATATGTCGCCCTAAAACTGGATATTTAATGTTTTAGATTATATATGGTATTGGTAGGAAGTATTTATCGCTACAATTATAAGTTTTGTGGCGGCACTCGACAACCAAATACCGCCACTCGACTCTAACTAAGCAACGGACACGTGGCGCAGTTGTTAGCGTCTTAGGTTTCGAACGTTCGGGACCCGGGTTAAATTCCCGGCGCCCGTAGTCCGATTTTATTTCCACGCACAAAAAATAGAAGAAAAATCAGCAGCGACATCTACACCCCCTAGCGACAACTACACTCTGGACCGGGCCCAACCAGCCGACAACAACTACAACCGCTATCACGGACAACATATATCATCCACCTCAGTTTATTTGAAGCTTTTTAAAAAATAACTAGCATAATGAGTAAACGGCTAATGAGTAAACGAGAAAGGAGGTCAGTCGTGAACAATGAAAGTAAATTGAATAATAACAATAGGACAAGCCAAATAGAAGCAGAATGACTCATCGGCTAGGGGGTGTTCGTTGTGTTATTAATTATTAAAAGTAAAAGAAACATGGAACATCTGAGTAAACAGGACTTGTTGGCAATCAACGTCACGCGGTCTATACAATGTTTGAATGGGCTGTATTGTCGACCCATAACAAAAATTTATAAAAATATATAATTCTTTTAAGAAATGATAGCTCGATTGCGAGTAGTAATCCTCATGGACACACCGCCGCTGCAGCAGCAGCAGAGCAGTGTCGGACTCTTACCGACTAAAACTCCACGATGGCTTGCCTATGCGTGTGACAGGAGTGCCCCGGGAGTTATTGCGAATTACTGCCGATGCATTACTCCCCGCATCCTCTTGATCGAGCCAATCCTGCAAATTACCATAACAATTAATTTGACGCTAGGGGAAGCCATAGCTCCTAGCGCCACCTCCCTGCTAGTCGCGGCCCGAGGGGGGGGGGGTTGGAGCGGCCCTGGGCCGCCTGACCGCCACCCTCAGCCGCATTACCCTACCAGGCTGAGAATTTCTCTCTCTCTCTCTCTTCCTCTCTGCCCGCTTCTTTACGAGTATGACTTGCTCGCAGGAGGAACGGACAGGCTCATACTACTGTGGCCTGCTCACCATCTCCTCCATGATCGCCGAGGGAGCCAATCTCTCACCTATGACGAGACGCAGGGTCTAGCGGTGCAGCCGCCACGCCGGACAAAATTCCAGCGTGTACTGCGCAATGTCCCTGCCCTCCCTGCAGTGGTGACAGCGGTCCGTCGCCTCGCGTCCGATCTTCATCAGGTACTCGTCGAATACGCCGTGTCCCGTGAGCACCTGGGTCATTCTGTAGGTCAGCGGGAGGCCGCGGCGGCTCCTCCATGTCTCCCAACTTGGGAGGACCACCACCACGCCGCGGTGTTCGTCTCCTTCGTTGATCAGCTTAGACCACCACTGGTCCCACGCATCCTCCTCGACCGGATTCCAGGTCGTCTGGAACCGCCTGCTCCGCCGCGTCCTCCCCGGGGTCCAGCGCTCTCAAGTGGGTACATCTCCGCAACGCCCGGTGCTCCCACGGATGAGACGCGGCCAGAACAGTCACTGACGCATGGGACACCGTTCGCTAGACCCTGACGATTCTGATGACGGTTACTGCAGGTCAAAGTGTGTCCCCTGCCTCCATAAATATGTAGATGTGGCCTGAGAGTCTCTCCACCCCCTCGGCCACTCTCCAGCTTGAAACCCGTCTGAACGTGTCGGGGTGGGACATGTGATGTCCACGACGGAGCAGCCTCTCCACGCCACGCAAGTGCTGGCCGAGCCCCTGTTCACCAGCAGGAGTCCAAGATCCCCGGACCAATCTGACAACGCGCGGCCGCGCACATTGGTCCTGGGGTTTCCCCATTCCGTGGAGTGAGCGTTGAAATCTCCTAGGACGAGCACTAGCAGGTGAAGGCGCCGTCTGACGCCGTCGCCAACCCCGTCCATGAACTCCTCGAACGCTGCGCATACACTGTTGGGCGACACGTACACGCCAACCACCATCATTCCTGCCCACTCGACCGCGACGTATTCGTTGCCGCACTCCAGCGGAACTCCGTGGGCAGATGCCCCCGGCGCTGGTGTCGAGGTGACAGCGACCATTTCGTCCGTATCTCCGACCTAGTTCGGAGCCTCCAAAACTCTATATAGTTCGGCCACCACCGTTAGGGCGACCGAGCTCTCCCGGATGGTTAGGAGGAGCAGATCTTGCGCCCATCTTGACCGTCCCAAGTTGGTCTGGACGACGCGCATCTTCTAATCTGTTAAGGTCATCGCTTCCATGGCTTCCTTCGCGCCAGCCTCTCTGCTTGCGGGCCTAGGGTCAGATTTCCCTGCGGCGGCGACCCTACCTTATTACCACTTGCGAACACGGATCGGCGGGTGGTTCCTCTTGCTTCCTTTCTCGGAGGGGCGCAGGCCGGTCCCCCCATCTTGTGTGCCGACGGTGTCCCAGGCGCCTCGCAGAGCAGGCATTTCGGGTTTGCGGCAGTGCATCCTTTGGCTCGGTTTCCCGAGCCTCCGCACCTGTAGGACAGGTGCCTCCTGTCCTCCTTGGAGGTGCATGTCTTCCTCACATGCCCAATCTCGAGGTACCTGAAGCATTGCGATGGTCTTCACCCGATGGCTTCGACCTCCACTATCGACCATCCTATAACGACTTTACTAGCCAGTTCGACGTCCTCCGCCTTGCAACTACCCTCCTTCGCCAGGGTGTTCTTGATTTCCACCTTATTGTTCGAAACGTCTATTCCGACCACCCTTGCTTCCGCGACTCGGAAGGGTGCCGCCACGCGGACCTTGCTCGGATCCAGGATCCGTGTCAACCGTGCTGCGAGTGCGGCGGCCGTTTCCTCCTTCTGGTCCTCGGAGACCTCCAATACGTCGCCTCCGGTCATAGCCTTACACATCCTTATCGTCTTGATGCCGACCTCGGCCAGAGGGGTGTTGACCCTGGCCGCGAGCAACACTTCCGCGTAGGGTTGGCCCGATCCTTCTTTCACCGTGATCGTCACCGCCGATATTCGCGGTGTGCGTGAGAGAGACAGCTTGTCTCCCCTTCTTCTCGCGTTCTCCGATCTTCGCTCCTGGGCTTTCCTCGGGCTCCTCGCCCCTGACCCCGCAGTTGTCTTCACCGGTCGTTTCTCCGCTGACGCCTTCTTCTTATTCTTTCTTTTTTCTACGGTCAGCCATTCCATGGCAGTCTCCCTTGGTCGCTGGAATGTTTGAAACTCCGAACTCCACCCTTATCGTAGTCTTGTCAGAGGCGACCTCCTTTTCCCTCGTCCTATCGATGTCTTGGAGGCGTTCCTCCATCAGTTTCGTCAACGAGGCGCCTAGCTCTTCCATCTTGCGCTCCATCGCGGCGAGACGCGCTGACTCACCGCTCTTCTCCGCCGTGGAGCGCGTGGCCAGCCGGGCCACCTCCTTTCGGAGTGCCTCGTTCTCCGTCTCTAACGCCGCCACGCGTCCTTCCATTATCGCGCAGGTGCCGAAGACGGGATCCGTCCTTCTCGCGAGCTGTATTGCCCGCCGCCTCCCTCAGCATCATCACTTACCTGCCCTTGAGGTTGCGAGATGTTTCAGCAACCTTGGTCACCTTAGAAGCTCAACGGAGCAGCTCCTACGCCCGCCGTAGTAGATGTTCTCATCTCCTCGGCCAGTTCCAAGGGGAACTCGGAAAATCCGCCGGCCTTCCTTTTCTTCGCGCGGTACGCTTGGACAACGGGAGTCTCTCCTTCCTCCGACGTTTCCCCGGTCTGTAGGCTCCCCGTGCTCAGTGCGGAGCGAATGAATCCCTCCTTGGTACGGGCCGCCTTGCTCGTATGTCTGGTGCTAACGTGTGTGGGCTCAAGAAGCCAACTACGCTCCGCCCCTTCCTGGTTTTGTCTACCTAGTGGATAAGTATGTGGAGGATTAGTCGTGTATAGTTATCGCGAAATAATGAGGACGAAATATTGCTGTCACAGTCCGTTAAGTATATTTGAAATAAATAAATATGTGTACAATGAGTCGTTGATACAATATATAACTCAAAATAAATAATACTCGTTATTATTCGTCGCGTAGATACTTGGAGATACTCGTTGATACTCGATATGCACTGTTCGATACTGTACGATACTGTGTCGCACGCGATCGCGTTTGTTTATTTATACTGGTCGGGGGAGAGTCGGAAAATTCAAATTCGTCCTCATTCGACAGTTGCATGTAGCGGCGACATTGTTTTGTCCGGAGTTTATTTGTCATTACGTTTCATGCGTCAGGGCTGTGACAATGCCCCGAGGCAAAACAATAACATGAGTCACTCTCGATTCGCGTCGTCCTTTGACTCCTGCGCCGCTACAAGTATTCTGCTACTTTGGCGTTAAATTGGATTGATTGATATTATTGTATAAGGAGTGGGTGATCACTGTATGTACTTAGAGAGATGTATAGCTCGGGTAAAATTTAATGGAGCTATAGGTAGTGTGCTAATTATCGACAAACTGTGGGGAATGTACTTGCATTTGCACTAAAATACATTTGGATGTTATTAGGTTTTGAACCACATAGCAGACAAAGGTATATTTATATACCACATCACGATTTTCTGGACTGATACGTACGATGTTAAGATGATGAATGACACCTCGCAACCGTGTCATGGTTTACACCTGCGTATTTTGTTTGCATTTATGGCTTATAATTACATTCGAACAGCGAATACAATAGCGACACGCATTACGACTGGCAGTCGACGCCATGTTGTGAACAATGCATCCTCTGTTATGCGAAATATCGAAACTACTGCGCATGCGTTGCTCTAGAGTGCCGCACATGATAATTTAGTTCGCGCCATATTGGCCAGACGTTGCCACCTTACGGACCGCGTGGCTGCTGACTAAGGTAGAGTCTGCTCGAAGTAAGTTCCATAATGATAGGTAAATTAGGCTGTCTAAATAAATAAATAAATACTTGTTTGTCAAATGTAGAATGACGGTGGGTAGTCTCGGGTTATGTTTATAAGTCCGGGGACTTTTGCCAATTTTTGGTAATAGAATATGCAGTATGACAATGCAGATGATCTTGAGAGCCGTTATAATAAATTAAATTCTTGTTATTTCGAGAATTTTTTCGCGGTAGAAACTATTTTAGGTAATTCTATGCTGAAGCAGCTTCCTGCACGTCAAATCTTGCGTCAGGAGAAAATCTGCAAGTTTGAAAAAATTATCGTTGAACATTGGAGCATATGGCTATGTATAGTCGACTCCTCCTAAGTTCTGCTTTGGTGTTATAAGATGTATGTAGTAAAATATATTACAGTGGAATTGCGTATGTGTCTGACGAGCCGAACGAATAATCAAACAAGAATTGAGCGATTATATGAGAGATATGGAGGTACATACGATAGAAGGGCGTATGTATGCGAACCTAAAAGTTTGTTAATTTATCCACACATTTTTGCACGCATTAATATAACTGCGCTTTGATCATGGAGTAATTCAATGACTTTTGGGGGCATGTGAAAGGTGGTTTTTGTATTTACACATAGTGATATTATAGTTATATTATAGCTGGATGGTTTATTTATTTGTAACGATTTGGCTTTCCTTATGGACTATGGTTGGCACTTTCACGGAAGAAAATGGCATAATGGTATGACGAATTTGGCTATGCCCCTGGACTATGATCCTTATTTAAACATAAACATGGATAGGTATATTATAGAGAAGAAAATTGCGGCGCAGGGGATTTCAGAGCCCTCAGGCCCCGTCGGTGTTTCGAGTGGCGTACCAGGCTCGACCCGGCGGTCATCTAGTGACTGGACAAACGGGAGGAACGGGACCGAGGATCAATCACAATCGGCAAGAGACAGTGAGTGCAGGAGAGTAAGTTGTGCAAGGACAGGCGCTGGTGGCAAGTCCACCAAACGTAACATAGGAGCGAGTGTTTCGCCGATTAGAGCCGAGACGGAGGATGACTCGATTGCGTCGTCAGGCAAGAAGGACCTAACTAAGGTGAAGAACCCATTTAAACCAGGGCGGAACTTGGAGAGGAGCCTGGTTGATGAGAAAAGGAAGAAGCGAAAGAGCAAGACGAAACTTGATATGTCGGCTGAATCATTTGAAGGTGGTAGGCCAATGTCATTTGTGGGAGCAAGAGTTCACTGAATCAGAAAGGGATAGTGCGTTGTTTAAACTGAGGGATCAGTATAAATGGAAATGTTGGAGGTATGAAAAAGAAGACGACTTGGAAGACCTATGTTCCACAGATCTAAATGACGACAAAGATCTGGTAATGATGCTGGATGGGAGGGGAACAGCGCCGTTACTTATCTGCGTGGTCAGCGAACTGAAGATGAACTGTAGGGAAATTAGACGTTTTGTTAAGCTGGATGGGAAAACGATGAGGGGAATTTGCAGGAATCTGAGAAATCTGACATTATTGGTTATCGATTACTGGTTATCGATATATGCCGGCAAGGTTAATACGGGAGTGAGGTTAGTGAATGTAGCGGCACAAGTCTCTCCGAGGAAGGAAAAGAGGGAAGCGAAGGTCTTCATCGATACTGGGATGCAGACTAAAGAAAAAATAGAGAGTGCTGTGAGAAAGGAACAGAGTGATGTCGGGATGCAGACTGATGAGTGGACGGATGGGAAAATGTTAGTCAAGAGAAAAGAAATTTCCCCGCACGTGGACAGCCAAGCCAGCAGGAGGAAACCTCGACAGAGCGTTGGCTCATATGCGGAGATATGTTTCTGGGGAGATAACAGAAACGTTAATAGCTGGAGACGCGGTCTCACTCCCAGAGGAAGTACTAGAAGTGGAACAATGAGCGAAGCAGATAGGACTACAACGTGCAGTCATAGTTAAGGTGCATGATGGCGCCGGGTGGCTGCAGACCTACAAGAAGATTGTGGGTGTGAAGGAGAAGATTCAGGGGGTGGCGGGAGTGCGTAAGACCAGAGATAACCACGTTCTGATCGAGATTAGCGGGCAATGGACGGATAGCAACGTAGCCGAGAAGTAGAATTATACGATTGGACAGGAAGTGGAAATTATCCCGCTTCTAAACAGAACCACGATGGAGGTGAAAAGCATCGACCCCCTTTCCACCAGGGAGAATCTGTTCGGTGATATTTGTAGGGAACTTGACATACAGGATCCCAAGATGGTAGAAATCAAAACTTTGAGGAGGTCTCCGTGTGAAACGCAGTTTGCAATTGTCACGGTACCTACCAATAACGTTCCGCGGAATGATGCCCCAATTAGGATCAAAACGGAGTGAACCGTCGCTAGTGGCAGGGTTCTGCCGAAAATTATTAGATGCTTTAGGTGCCATGACATCGGGCATGTGGCTGCGAGGTGCACAGCTGTAATGCGCCGAGATGCACCCTGTGTGTGAAGTTCAATGGAGTTAATGTCAGGCACGTCACAGGCTCTTTGGCGTACCCCGTCATAAGGAGGAGTAATAGGGAGACTAGACCTGGTAGAAAACCGGCGGTCATTAAATTTGGTGAAAGGAACACGAGATAACCCCAAGGAAGATGGAAATGTGATTGCGAGAAGCAATCACTGAAGAGAATATTGGGAGCTCAGCTATACAAAGAGGCGATGCGCCGTGGGTTTCGCCGAAGTAATGCTTATATAACGGTGTCGCGGGTCACAAGGTATTTGTAATGCATTTTCCCCTCCTCGTGGAAAAAAGGTCGGGTAAAGCATCAACATACTACCAGCACTAAGCAAAGTATGGGAAAAATGCTTAAAACTGCTGATCGAGAGATGCATGGGTATGGATACGTTCCATAGGAAGCAATATGGCTTTCGGCGAAAACGCAGCACCGTGGATGCAATAACGCAAGTTATGAAAATTACTGACAGTTGTACGAAGAAAGGGCAGATTTGCGTGTTGGTAACGCTCGATATAAAGAACGCTTTCAATACTCTTAACTGGGAAAGTATAAGAAAAGAAATGATATGAAGCTCGTTATCAGCCAAGATAAGAAGGCTAGTGGACAACTACTTGGCCGATAGAAAAGTAATTGTCACCGATGCGTTCGGCACGGTGGAAAGTGAGGTGTTTGCGGGAGTACCACAGGGATCAGTGTTGGGGCTATTCCTGTGGAATCTAGTATACGACGAACTACAAAAAAAATTGGATAATAACGTGGCAATAAAAGCCATTGCGTTTGCGGATAACTTGGCACTTAAAGAAGAATGAATATGCGGATCGGAGAATAAATGAATTAATGAAAAAGGTGAACAAATGGTGTGTGACTGTAGGACTCAGTCTAGCAAAGGACAAAACTGAAATCATAATGATAACCGGCATGAGAGTACCAAGAATAATCAAACTAAGGTTGGGAGAAATGGAAACCCAAAGGCAATTAAATACTTAGGTGTGATTACTGATGAGAGGAGGAAGTTTGATAATCACATTGCTAGTATATGCGGGAAAGCGGATGTTATGGTCGGTGCGTTGAGAAGTATATTGCCGAATGTAAACGGACCCCAACTTAGCGCGTAGCTTGTATTATAACGTATGGGAGGTAATAGTGATGTACGGAGTACCGATGTGGGCCAAAGCCTTGAATATTGCAAAAAATAAGAAATTGATGAAAAGGGCGCATAAAACGGCCATCACTATAACAACTACAGCGTACCGTACAGTCTCTCATGCGGCATTTTGCGTATTGTCCTGCAATATGCCGATCCACATCAAAGCAAAAATGAGGATGGATATATATGATAAAACAAGAAATCCTAAGAGAGTGACGGGAGTAGAAGATGGCGTGGATAATCCCAATACCTTAATGCAAGAAATTACAAATATAATATAATAAATAAAGCTAACAAAGAGTGGCAAATCGAATGGAATAATTATAACAAAGACAATTTCACTAAAAAAATTGTAAAAATTGCAACAAATTTCAACAGAAATAAGAAAGAAATGGATCACTACACGATGCAAATGTTAAATGGGCACGGCATATTCAATAAATACAGGAGGAAGATAAGGAAGGACGTGGAATTAAGGTGTTGGGATTGTGGACACTCAGAGAGATGCGATGCACGTGTTCTTCACTTTCTATTGATAGAATAGTCAGAGATGAAAATCTCTCTTGGCTCATCCAGACCTAGTTTCTGGTAATGGTTTAGGTGTAATTTTTTCAATGTGTTTTTTTAGCACATCTTAACGCGATGTCGATGCTACATATATCGTGTAAATTTTTTGTAAAACACCAAAAAAATGTAGTGCTTGGGTTGGTGATTTTACTATATC
Source organism: Bombus polaris (assembly GCA_014737335.1). Taxonomy (NCBI): domain Eukaryota; kingdom Metazoa; phylum Arthropoda; class Insecta; order Hymenoptera; family Apidae; genus Bombus; species Bombus polaris. The sequence continues at coordinate 28,196 of JACXIO010000355.1, forward strand.
TCCCAATAACAAATTCAAGTTGTGACTACCGCATAGTACATAAAAGGCTTTAGGATTTACACATAATATGTTTGCTTGTACTTCTTGATATATTCCCCTCATATCGGCACACATATCATATCCTTGTTCGCGACAGTCGGATATTATTATTCCCAACTGATCCACAATGAGCATCATAGTTTCAGATAGTCCTTTTCCTGTTGCATCGTGAACTATTTCAAATTTGATAAAATGTTCCTTGATTTCAACCTTCTCGTCTGTTATGTTGACATAACGAAGAACAACCGTTGATTGCTCTTGATGGCTCACATCTGATGTACAATCCAATAAAATGGAATAATATTTTGCTCTCCTTATTGCATCGATAATTACTTGTTGTTCTTTATATGCCATTGTACTTACTAATTCGTTTTCAATAGAATGCGATAAATAAAGATGCCCTTTTATGGCTGTTCAGTTTAAATGATTATTTAATCATTGAAACATGAAATGTGGCGGTTAATATCGACATGATAAGTTGTAGGTGAATAACTGTTAAATTAACTTAAGTACAGCAGTTTAAGGCAAAAGTATTTGAAACAATAATGACTCAATAATTGTGTTTGTGATGGAAAGCGGTGAATAAGTAAGAGGAAGAGTAATATTATATGTGAGTGGTAGCATGTGTTGGTGGCCTTCAAACCTAAAATGGGAAAAGAAATTAGTAGCATACTTTGGATGAAGTCAAAAGTAATACGTTAATTAAAAAATTAATAAATTAAAAGTGTGGACAAGGATTCACGCAGTTTAAATTTAAATTAAAGTTTAAATTTTGTTTTCTTACGCTAGGTTACAGGTGGCAGAATACAGATAGTCAATCATGCCAAGACTGTTTAACGTGTTTTGTTTTTATGTTAGTCGTTATTATTTCTTTTTTTTAATTTTTATTATCTTTTACTTTTACTTTAGTCGTTGTTTATTTTGCCTTTAACTGAATAACGATAAAAGTTTGATATTGTTTGACAACACAATAGTATTTAATATAACTGATTTGATGGGCGTGGATTATAAAGTAAGATTGAAAATTCAATTGCACACGGTGGTTCACGATAGCACACTAACACTGGCCTTTGGCTGGCTCCGATAGCTAATATCTGTTAGATTGATACATGAGTATCGGTAGACCGATGAATTGAAAGTATTACATGTGGGTGATAGCACTCATTGGGCTGAGTGGGATTACGTATCACAAGAGTAAACAGTGGGTTGATGTGATATTGGAGTTGGCAATTGCAAAGGCTGATATCAGCAGAGTTAGGAAGAGGAAAACACTTAAGTATTTGAGCGATGTGATGAGACACGCACGTGTCATATCAACAGCCGCCATATTGGTATGGAGGCTCCATCTTTAAGGCATGTGAATATTAGCTAATATCAACCTGAGTGCTGATATATGAATGAGTGGTGTCATCTGCACGTAATTAGTGAAGTATTATTGACACGAGATGGTATATGGTCATACTGGCTAGGTGGGCTATCTGGCGGAATGGTTACATGGCGAATTACATAGGCTAATCCGTTATAATACAATGTCGTCCTTAGAATGTAATTTACAATAAGGGTAGGTGATGAAACAACTATGTGATAAAGCGAATGGATTTAGGATAATGTTAGCGTAGGGAAATAAATACTAAAGGATAGGGTTGTAATAACGACTTCGGTAGACTCAATGGACTGATACTATGATGACCTTGGCAACGAAAATGGATACGAGAAAAGAAGAACGACTTTATGACGAAATCGACTATACTCCCGGACTATTTCAACTTTATTAATTTATATGGATAGAACGACCAGGAAAAATAAAGTTACAGCTCAGGGGGTTTTGGAGCCCCCAGTCCCCGTCGGTTTGGCGAGTGATCCCTCTCCAGGCTCGCCCAGACGATCATCACACGACTGGGCGAGGAGCGAAGAGAGGTCGGTCGGTCCCAGGGCCGCCTCTTGTTCGTCAAACTCGGCCGGCGACCATTTAATGGAGAGTGACACTGAGAGGAGGTTAAAAGAGATCTCGATCCCGATTTCGAAGAAAGGGAGTAGTAAAGAGACGGACCCCTTTAAACCAAGAAGAAGGCTTGATAGGAGCCCGATAGATAGAGAAGTTGGGGCAGGTTAGCGAAATGGAGATCGACTCTCAAGCAGTTGACCAAAGCAGTTACCTGACCCCTGACACCAACAAAATGAAAAGGGAAACGAGACAAGTAATGTGTGCGTTTCAGGGCCCGACCTTTTGATCAACCGCGACGTTCCTCGACTAAAAACTAATACTGGCTTCTCATATAGATGTTCGTATCGATACTCGTCTATTTTTTAGCGACCCTTGCCGAGGGAACGGCGCACATAGATGGGCGGCGCCATTGCACAACTTGCGGGTCATTGGACAAGTTGAATCTACCTTTTCTGGCGGCAGCTCGCTTAGTCGGCGCCACGAGATGCACTCATCGCGCCGCGCCGTTATCAGTGGGACCACGAGAAGGCGGAGCTGCCAGCGTATAGCTGGGTCCAAGCAGGTTGGCTTTCCAGCCGATTATTCCTGCACCGTCTCGGCACTCATTTTTATGGGTACCGCCTGCGCTGATGGTTGCAGATTTCCTCTCCGGTTTCGTATTCTTTCTTCGCCTCGGTTCTTTGTTACTATTGTTTCTGGGTTCTGTAAGGTTTATTGTCCTATCTTGAATCCTGTGCTGTTGTTCCGTGTATTTCTTCGTGGTGTTTCTTCTTTTTGTTGTCGTTGTTATTGCTGTTGTCTCGATTGTCCGGTGTTATTGGTTCCTCTCTGTTCCGCTCAGGTGACCGTCGCGCCAGCCTTGCACTTCATTTTAGAGGCTGGCTTGTCTGGTCACCCGGTTGTGTCGATCTTCTCTCTGGAGGTCGCCCCTGTTGCGATGGACCCCCCATTTCTTGTAAGGTTCTCCTTCTCTTCTGTTCCTTTACCTGCAGAACGCTCCTTGTGAACTGACGGAAGTGAGGGTATATGTCCTTTGTTATGAACTCTCACTTTTCCTCCGGCCAGTCCAAGTCAAGTTCTTGTATAGCGTTCCTCCGTTTTTGTCGGTCTTCATTGAAGGTTGGACAATCCTCCAGGACCTGATGAGGGGTTTCTTCCTCGCCGCAGTCGCATGTGTCCACTTCGCTCAGAGGGAATGTCTTGAGTTTGCTGTTGAAATCCCCGTGGCCACTGATGAACTGTGTCATGTAGTGGTAGTGGAGGAGCGCCATCCTCTGTGATCTTATCAACATGTTCTTCATTCTTGTTGAAGTGGTCACCACTTCTACGAAAACTCTACATCTGGTCTTTTTAGTTTTCTCAAGCACTGAAGCCATCGACAACATATAGACAAAAGACTGGAACAAGGACCCACCATAAGCATAAACCTTTGGTTTATTGGCCTTGTAAGTGTTATTGGTTTATGGATGGTCCTTGGAACAATCCTTAAGACTATTAAGGGTACGCAGTAAGGATGCGTAGACATCTGGATGCAATCTTGCCCTCGGTGCATGACCTGGTCTCTGTGATGGCTTCGGGATGTTCAGTTATAGGGTAACACTGCTATCGTGCGGATCTGGACCAGCGCAAACTGTATTCATACTTGTAACTTCACTTCTCTATTAAATATATATATTTTCTACCTTATACTTTATCCACGCGTTTTCTCTTTATACATCGAATAACCTCAACAATTCTCCCATTCAACAGGTCGCTTCAGCCGGCTGCGGCGTATGTGGTTATCGGCTCGAACAGCCCTTTGTACAGAGTACGCATGGCCGCGTGTCCGGGCCCCCATTTTGCCACTCTTGTAACATTGAATAGGTTTTGGCACTTGTGCGTTGTTTCATACACTTGCCGGTTGATCTTAGACCACTGTCAAGGTACACACCAAGGTCGCTTGTCCCATTCTAATATTGATTTTGATAATCGGTGACTCGCCATAGTCACATCTATATTCGATCGCCCTCGAGTTGTCTCGAATGTATGAGCCTGCCCTGGTATGTTAAGGACGTGGAGGCCGTACTGTGCAATAACGGCCTCTAGAGCTTCTGCTCTGTCGTCAATACTCTTGCTACACCACAACGGTGATTTTGCGTTCGAGTCTAAGTCAATGATGGTTTTCTTGCCTCTGAGACTCCTCAGTACTTTGTCGAGTTGTTCGATGCCAATTTCGATGTTCTCGGTCGGCGTAAAGTACTGGCTTATCACATAAATTTCCATTTCCCCGTCGCTTACCTGCACACATACGCAGTGCGTTGTGCAGAGTCCAGCGACTTCAAGTGGTGTTATATTTTTGGATTAGACTCCTACTGCTGCCATTGGTGGGCCGTATTTCGATCCTCGACAGGCGATCGCGACGCCTGTTCCGAGTCCAGGTACTTTGCATCAGCAAGATCTCGTCGTCATCAGCTCCCATCTGCGTCCTGGTTTCGTGGGGAACGGTTTTGGATCGCTACATGTTATGATGCACAATCCTTATTCCCCTTTTTCTTTAACGTCTTCTAACGCCTTTTTGTACATAGGGCAGTTCACGTTGGAGGCCGCGTGATCACCCTTTTCCCCGTCTTCTTTCTTGCTTGTGCACGTTCTCGTACTATGCCCGCTTTCTGTGCAGTGTGCGCAGATTTCATAGTTAACGCGGCAGTATTTTGCCCCGTGCCCGTGACCTTGGTATTTGTAGGAGCGGCTAATAGCTATATAGTCTCGGACTCTGCATGCATTCCAAGATATGTAAACCTTCCCCATTAAAGTTTTTCCCTTACCTGGGGGGGGGAGGTACTTCCATTATCAAGTTGGTCTGCTCGGAGTTCTTGCGGCCCGTTCTGAAGCAGAATTTGATGACCGCAACATCCTCATCTTCGAGCCTGTCTTGATTCTGCTTCTTCATGCAGGCCAGTATCTCCTTTTCTGGGATTTCTTTTGGAACATCGTACAGAATCATCCGGGGCAGCCTTCTCTGTGGTGTGCTGATTTTTAGGCCGACCCCCTTTAGTTTCGCGTTCTTGGTAAAGGCTTTCAGACTTTCCGGCTTCGTCGTTTCCACAACAAGGCTATTACCACTGATTTACCTTATTGCGGTAACTTGTATTCCTTTTTTACGGGGATTTACCAGTGTAAATACCGCTTCCTGCACTTCCTTACTCGATTTAAATTCGCCGTCCGTTTCTTCCGGACGGATCATAACCACGTTCCTCGGTGGATTTACTGGTATTTGTCTGACCTTGTTGTTTGTTATTTTAACTTTTTCCGCGTACGAGGACTGCTTTGGTTCAGCCTTCGTGGTTTCCTTAACCGCTGTTTCAAGTCGCTTGCTGACCTGCAGCGACTTATTTACGGCGCTTAAGATTTCCGATTCTTTGTTCTTGACTACTCCGGTGCTTTGTTCTAGTTTACCGGTCAGATAACTATTGTGGAGCAAGAGCTCCTCCACAATTCCTCTCGTATCCTCGAAATACCGTAAGATTGTTGCGGTCTGCTCTTTATTTATCTTTTTGCTGGGGACGAGGCAGAACGCCAGGACCTTCCTTTCTATGTCCCCTGCTTGTACCCTTATATCGGGGACCGGCCGGGTTTCTTGTTTTGTATCTTTTTCCTCTTCTTCAGTCCGCTTCCACTTTTTCATTTCCGGGCTTTGCTTCTCCGGTGTTGAGCCCTCTCCCTTTTGTGTCTTTAAAGGTTGCGGGACCACTCTTGCCTTCGTGGCGGGTGGTGTCTACCCCCGTGACGACATTTTGGATTACTTGGCGTACGCACAAGTGTTACGTTCTCGTTTATATCTTTAATTATATTAGTCGCTAGTTTGATCGAGAAGGATAAAGGATAATAGTACTCGAAATATATTTTAAATTTTGAATAATAGGGTAGTTGCTGCCACCAGAAATAGTCTAAGGACTATTTCGAGAGAGAATTTTGTTTATTGTTTTTATTATTATATATGTCGGAGATGGAAAGAAACCGGAGCCTTCCCTTGGAACTTCGGGAAAACTCCTTAATACTGTAATCTAGTTTCTAATGTAGCTGTAATTAAATAAATGTCGTCGTCTAATCGAACTGTATTTGTTTGAGATTTATGATAGTGAGCTTGGGCTCGAGGCGACAACCAGTCGTCGAACGTAGCCGCGGTCAAGGGATGAACGTTTTGTATAACAAAGGCACGGAAGTAATTCTATAGCTCTCCTTAAAGAAATAGCCGTAGCGGCACGCAGCAGTAAACATTTCAACAGTTTCTGTCCCGCGGCTCGCCACACGCAGTCTCTACCCTTCGGGTAATATGATTCCCAGATGTCAACGCATCTTCACAGTATATGCTTAGATAGCCCGAGGACCCGTTATAAATCTTAAG
>JACXIO010000356.1:0-31540 GCA_014737335.1 Bombus polaris
ATGTAGAGTTTTAGGGAGGGTGTTGAAGGTTATCAATTCTAAGAAAACTCTACATCTGGTTTCTTTCACTCTCTCCAGCACTTTGAAGCCACCGACAGCGTATAGACAAAAGACTGCGACAAAGGCAGGCCATAAAAAACAGTCGACAGGCAACGGTGACTTCAAGGGTTTTGTTCAGTTAGAGAGTAACACTGATAGCATGCGGATCTGGATCAGCTCATATTTGTACTTTCACGTTTATATCTAAAATATATTTTTCCTACCTTATAATTTATCCACGCGTCTCTGTTCTATTTACCGAATAACCTCAACAAGAACGCATGTGAGTCCGGCAACATCAATATATCACTGGGGGAAAAATCGCCACCAACCGGTTTGTCCTCCATCTCTCTGATCAAATTCCACGTGTTCAAAGTTTGCACATCCATCGAAACAACAGAACTAACAAGAGAAATAGTCGCATCAGATACATACACAAAAGTCTCAGTATGGCGCGATACGGCAACTATTGAAAACTCTATTTTATCGTATGTCAAATGAGGCTTGGGATTCGTCCTAATTAAAACAGTATGCTTAAAAGTAAGACCTTGCGCTTCGTTAACTGTTAACATCTTAGAAGATTTTGCAACTCCAAAACCTTGCCGAATCAAATACTCCTTATCAGCTTGCAAGTGAACCAAATACAAAGTGTTATCGAGTTCCTTAGGTATCAGAGTAACGTTTTCAGTAAAGGGTTTATAAGTCAGAGACTTCATCGTCGGGTTTCTACTTAAAGACCATCATAAAATTTATGCAAGGCATAAATCACATCAATCGGACATCTATATGAACATTTTAAAGACTGCGTTACCCTAGCGTACGACGACGGCTTCGAATTCTAATTGGACATATTTGATCTCTATCGATATATGGAATCTGATTCACATCACCAATCACATGCACTTCCGATGTTAAAGCACTCAAAAACCCAATCGTCCCGGCGTGCATCATCAACGCTTCATCAATAAATACACGTGAAGATTCTTCCTTCACACCATTTACCAACACCGACGCAACCGTTCTGACGTCACGCGTCCATATTTTTCCCGACACCGCTGGGTACCTTCTTGCTAACTTGTCACGTGTCTCCTTCGCCTCTTCCTTCCTCATAGTTAGAATTATATCATCGGCTCTGGGGAAAACAGGCACAACAAACTGATCTAATAAATGCGTCGTCTTTCCGCACCCAGGCGGTCCGTTAACCCAAACAATATTAGGCAACGGAACAGTGGATACGTCAATATTTCTGATGTTATCTGAAATCCGCTGATTCAGCATAACTTCCGTTCTACGTGAAACCAAATATATCTAAATTCAGTATCAAAACGTTGGGCTTTTTAATCAAATTTAACATAACCATCCTTCACATAATCAAACATATACTTCGTCAGCTCATCCTCCTTAACTAACCACTTCTTGATAACATTATCGTACAAATTATAAGATTTCTCCCCCAACTGACGAACAACATCAGAACTGAGTTTCAGGGAATTATCACCGATGGAAGAGATATAATAATTATATTCTTTCGCATTAAACGAATCAGCCAATAAAGTGGAATATCTAAATTCTATCATCGCGTTTATAAAATTAGTATGAATATCCTGACCAATTAAGTACCCTGGTGATCGCGCCATCCCCAAATCCACATTCGTCACCTTTGGGAAAACAAGCGGCAGATGTTCCTCTACTATCGCAGTCTCCGAAGGAACTAAGGTCATCAACGGATATAAATTAACTCCACGAGCACCAAACAGATGGAAATGCTTAGTTGCCCGTTTAAGGATTCCGACCAAAACAAGGATATTAATATCATTCCCTATCTCCAAAGCAACCGTTCTCAATGTTGAACCAACGCGTGCCTCCTGATTGCATTCTCCTATATCTTTTTTATCATCTATCGTCATCTTCACTTTCTTCTTCTGTGATATATCGTTGTTTTCCATGGCCGCCTGTAACCGCACGCGTAGTTCAGCTTTTTCCCCGTCGTTTCTAGCCACAAATTAGCGAAACGCGCTCTCAACTCTTTCGTTTTCAACTTCTCGAGAGTTTCCTTTTCATCTTGATCACGCTCAGCCCTCTGTGTGTTTCCTAAGTCTTGTTGGTCAGTTGCCTTTTCACCGCCCGTAGATCCCCATCTGTGCAAGCTTACTTCTTAATTCCTCCAGCGTCAACTCATCGTCTCTTGGCAATTGTTCATCTTCAACGCTTGCCATCATGGATAATGATTCAACTCGATTTCAACACAATTTCACAGTTACTACACGCATAGTTCTATTAAACGTCTCGTTTTCTGTCTTGTTCAATCATGTGGACGAACCCCCACTTGTAGTATCGTAAATAATTATGATTAGTTTATTAATGATAAATGGATTAAACAGATGTTAATTAAATAAAAAACAATGGTTATTAAACATGAACTAATTGCAACAAATGTATACTAATTAAAACAACTAAGTAATTAATTAACAATTCTCGTCAACGCAAGTTCAACACTCTTTTAACAGCGCTAACAACACTATCTCGATAACGCAATCCGCACTCTATGACTTCTTAACTCATATTGCTGTTAATTCGTTTATCGTCCCCTAGCAACCCCTTGTCTTTGTCTTAGCCCCACTACGCACATGCTCAGCAACCGCTTGTTTACAATCCGCACAACAACCCCCAAGCCCCTCGTCCATGATACTACAATATTATATTACTTGTTTTTGGTTCGCCAGTCTGTCAGCGTGATCCTTATAACCACTCAATTTTTCTCGACCTACTCCGATTGAAGACGGTGCAAGCTGGCAGAGAGCACCAACACGAAGCTGAGATGAGTTGTCATGAAGAATAGGACCACCGTCTCCACCGAAATGCGTCGCACTGGATCAGCAAGGTGACATGTGCCCGAAGGATCGACCTGCAGCCTTCCAACTGTAAGCGAAAGTCAGCTCCACCGAGATCTTCTATGGCGTGATCCTACGCGCACCCATACTCTTGTGAAGGATGGTTGTGTGATTTTGTTTTCAATGACGAGATAATTCAAAGTTGGAACCGTCAAGTGTATTTTAAAATGATTAATAAATAAATCAATACAGATAATGTCACTAAGACGCTCACACTAACGGATTCGCTAAAGACAGTGTATAATCGCTAATATAATCGCTGATAACTCGTTGGTAATTAAAACTCTTACAGTCGCGTTCGTTTATTTATACTGGTCGGGGGAGAGTCCGAAAATTTGAATTCGAGTTTGCTTGAGGGATGCACGTAGCGGCGACATTGTTTTACCCGGAGTTTATTTATTATTACATTACGTGTATGCTAACGTTATTGATACTCCGAGGCAAAACAACATGATTTGAATTGTCCTCTAACTCATGTGCCGCTACACTCTCTTTGTGCTCCGCGTTCTGTAACCATAATCTTTTTTTTCTTTTTGCGTGAGGAAGGGAAAATGTATTACGCATACCCAGTAATCCGCATTACCGGGTTATGTGGGCCTCGGCAGAAAGCAGCGCCATTCCCACAAAAAACCCCTCCTTTTCCCAAACCTTCGTATAGCGGAGAGTCTCGCCGGCACCGTTAAATAAGCATTACTCCGGCGAGACTCCAGTCGATGCATCAGCTCCTTGTATAACTATACTTACACATTCTCAGCAATTATTGCCCCTCGCAATCATATTTCCTCGTCCTATCACCCTTGGACAGAGTTACCCCCTATTCCTTTCATCAAATTTAATGACCGCCGGTCTTTTAACCGCTCTACTCTCCCTATTATTCATCCTTATGACAGGGTACGCCAAAGAACCTATGACGTACCTGACATTAACTCCGTTGTACTTCACGCACAGGGTGCATCTCGGCTCATTATTTCATTCATAGCTTTTATGATCCGGCAAACCTCATCTGCGGCAGTTCTTCCTGCCTGGCTCCACAGCTGTGCACCTCGCAGCTACATGTTCTATGTAATGGCACCTATTGCATCTGATAATATTCGGCCTATCACTACCTATGGTCCACCCGGTTTTGATCCTAATTGTGGAATCACCCTGCGGGGCGTTATTAGTAGGCACCGTGACAATTGCGGACTGCGTCTCCCACGACGCCCTCCTTAAGGTTTTAATATCCACCACCTTGGGATCCTGTATGTCAAGATCCCTACAGATGTCATCGATCAGGTCCTCCCTAGTGGAAAGAGGGTCGATGCTTTTGACCTCAATCGTAGTTCTGTTTAGAAGCGGAATAATCTTCACTTCTTGTCCAATCGCAGGTTTCAACCTTTCGGCCACCTCACTAGCCGTCCCTTGCCCGCTAATCTTGATCAGGACGTGGCCACCTCTGGTCTTGCGCATTCCCGCCACCTCCTGAATCTCACCTTCACACCCACAATGTTCTTGTATGTCTGGAGCTACCCGGCGCCGTCGGGCTCCTTGACCGTGACTGCCACCCTCCTCCTCGTCTGCTGTCTCACCTGGAGATGCTTCTCATTATTCCCAGTGATATCGCCCATTGTATTATATCTATATGGACGATTAAATTAAGGATGGATGAATCCGGATGGTTCGGTTACTGATCTGGTTCTTCCTTCCTAAAAATTAAAATTATAAGTCGACTGGTGTTTGTAGGATTGCAGCAAAGGAGTAACGCTTATGTATTGTGTTGAAGGTCACCAATTCTAAGAAAACTCTACATCTGGTCTCTTTAACTTTCTCCAGCATATTGAAGCCATCGACAGCGTATAGACAAAAGACTGCGACGAAGGCAGGCCATAAAAAACAGTCGACAGGCAACGGTGGCTTCAAGGGTTTGTTCAGTTAGAGAGTAACACTGTTAGCGTGCAGATCTGGATCAGCTCATATTTGTACTTTCACGTTTATATCTAAAATATATTTTTCCTACCTTATAATTTATCCACGCGTCTCTGTTCTATTCACCGAATAACCTCAACATATTGATTAGGTATTAATTGGTGGTCTTATTAATTGTATATGTAGACGAAGAACATAAGGAGATAGTATGATGATTTTTATATGACATGACTCGAAGTTGATAGCATTGTTAATTCTAATTATTAATAGAGGACATTGGCTATGTATTGATGGATTGAGCAAAATGCAAATAGGATCGATGATTAGTATTTGCTATTATATATAGAGTGTAGAGATTTTAATAAAAGGAAGTAGGTCCGTTGGCGAGAGTGCCTATACGCAGTATTTGATGATAATCATGAATAAAATAGTAAGATAGTTGGAAATAAATATGTTGGTTAATTTAAGTTTAAGGAATTGCTTTTGTGGGAGATATTAAATCCGTTTATAATTGTTAATAGGAGCCAAATTAGATTGAATATTAATAATGCAGGAGACATATAGCAGAAAATAGGAATCGATACATGAATTGGTATGAACTAGATGTTGAGTAAGTGGGTAATGTGCACTATATGTACTATACACTCCTTTAACATTCTTTAATATCGGGTATGTGAGTCGGAATGTTATGGGAATATCCTTACCTATGACAAAAATGGTGAAGTTATATCTATATGGTCGGTTAAGGGGGGGGGGGTAAGGTATTAAAATTTTTTTTGAATTTTTTTTATTTTTTTAACTGAATGAATAATATCTTAAGAATATTGTGTCAAAATTTCAAGTCGATTGGAGCAAAATTGACGAAGTTACGAGTATTTTTATACATGTCCGATTTTAATACCTACCCGACCCGAGCGTGTTATTGTTACCTGGCAGATGTACCAGATTTTTTAGTGTTCAAAACTTTAAAGCGTTTTCCCCCACAACTCATGTTTTCAAAGTCGGTGCCCCTCATAACTTCAAAACTACTGCACCGATCCTTTTGAAATTTTTTTTTCTTTTTTATTTATTTCTTTGTATTCACAATTTGTCCAACTTGGACATTTGGTGAAATTTTGTAGCGTTTATGTTAACATGTTGGTGGCTACCCCCAGCGGGGTACCATCCTCGCGAAATATTATATCTTAGAAGTAAAATATAGCATGTGGATGATTGCCCCCAGCGGGGTTGTTTACTGTATTTCTGTTGTGAGGTCTGTGGGGTGCTTACTCTTCAGTCTTCTTTCTATTGTCCTTTTGCTTGTTTCAGCAGCCAGCTGGTTTGGGTGTGTTTCCAGTCTTTCATTATATTTTTTTGTATATCTGGCGATTTCCTCTTTGACTGTTGGAATTTTTAGATCTTTACGTATGTCTTCGTTTCTGACATACCAAGGGGCGTCAACTACTGTCCTCAGTATTTTTGCTTGTTCTGTTTCTATTTTACTTATGTGACTCATTGCTGCTGTTCCCCATAATGGGACTCCGTATGTCCAGATTGGTTTGATTATTGTTTTGTATATGTTAGGTTTATTCTCTATGCTTAATTTAGATTTTCTATTGATTAACCAGTACATCTGCTTCCTTTTTTCACTTATTCTGCTTATTATTGTTTTTATGTAGTGTTTCCATGTAAGGTGTGAGTCTAAGTGTAATCCTAGATACTTGACTTGCCTCGTTTGTGCTATGTGGGTGCACTTACTGGTGTTCACTTTTATTTGCTTGTTTTGCAGCCACTTTTCTATTTTTGTAATGTGTTCTTGAAGAAGTACAGCAGCCGTTTCTGGATTTGCGTGCCTCAGTAGTATGGCAGTGTCGTCTGCGAACGTTAGTGTTTTGCTGTTGTCAGTTATTGGTATGTCTGCCGTATATAGTGTGTATAATATCGGTCCTAGTACGCTTCCTTGCGGTACTCCTGTCTTGATATCCTTAATTTCCGAATATGCATCGTTTATTTTTACAATAAAGGTTCTATTGTTTAAGTATGATTTGAGTAGTTTGTAGATTTGTTTTGAAAATTGTTTCTTGATTGTTTGAAGAAGTTTTTCATGGTTAACTTTGTCGAATGCTTTTTCGATGTCAATAAAGAGTGCCGTACAGTATTGTTTTTTTTCCAGCGCCTGTAGGATTTCGTTGACTAGCCTGTGCATTTGTTCTATTGTAGCGTGTTTATTCCTGAATCCAAATTGATGGTCTGGAATTAGTTTTTCTTTCGCTATTGTTGGTTTTAAGCGTTTATAGATTATCTTTTCCAGTAGTTTGGAAAACGCAGGAAGTAGTGATATTCGCCTGTAGGATGCAGCTAGTTATGGGTTTTTATTTGGTTTAGGTCGCATTACGATCTGCGCTATTTTCCATTGTGCAGGAAAGTACTGTATTCTTAGGATTGCGTTGAATATTATTGTTGTTTGTCTTATTGCCTTTGGGGGAAGGTTTTTAAGATTTTTCCATTGATCAAGTCAAATCCTGGTGCTTTATTTGTCTTTATTTCCTTAATTAAGCTTGCGACTTCCTACGCTGTTGTGCTGAGTATGGTGCAGCGTTTGTCAGTTGTGTTGCTGTCGTTTCCTTCTTCTTCATTTGTTTGCCTTCTGAGGGTGCTGTTATTGTTTTCGTACGGTGAAAATGTGTTTTGCAGGTGCTTCGAAAATTCTTCTGCCTGCTTTTCGTTGATTTTTTTGAAATTTTGAACACTATTTCTGTACATAATTTACGAGGTAACGCTGGAGAATTTTTCAAATTTTTTAATTATTTTTATTTTACAATAAGAAATTAACCGATTTTTTCGCAAAAAATCGTGTTTTTCCCTTCAAAGTGTTACAAAAAAGTGAAAAATTAAGATTTCGAAAAACCCTCCCAGCGTTACCTGGGGAAAACTGTTGGCTAACGAATCAACTTTGATGTTTTGATTTCGGATCATCCAGCACCAAGTTATGAGGGGCACCGCAATTCTACTTTTTTCCGAGACACGTCCGAATAATTGCTACCATTGCCGTATTTTTTAATATTTCTCCGTGAAAATTTTATACAATATTCTTCGAATGTCATACTTTAATGTACTATTGGTTTTAATAAAGAGATTTTAACTGTGTCGTCACAAAAAATTCACAAAAACATGCCTTTTTTTGTACGAATTAACCTTAGCCCCCACTTAAATCAAAGATGGATGAATCCGGATGGTTCGCTTACTGATCTGATTCTTCCTTCCTAAAAATTTAAAATAATTAGTCGACAGGTTTTGTAGGATTGCAGTAAATGACTAATGTTTATGTATTGGTTACGTATTGATGAGTGGTTTTATATTAATTATAAGTCGGGTTATCGTTAGAATTTAGAGCGCGTAACAATTCTTCATTTGAATTAGCCATCGTTTTGTACAACAGAGATTATATTTACAGGTACAAAAATGACTTTTACAAAGTTTAACGAACAACTGTGGTGTTTAGACACGCAAGATGCAATTGACAATGTTCTTGGGTTCGATAACGAATCCGCGGTCAACGGGATAGCGAACTTTACTTTTTCGTTAACGTCTAAGTTGCACTCAATGTTAAGACGTGGAGTAATCACTACGTATAAAAACGATACTTCAATCGTTGATGAGATCGTACGAGAGAGTGTCTCTCCGGCACGGTGACGCTGTAGAGGAAAACTATGATGAGTGTGTCTAAGGGCGCGAGATCATCGGATTCGTGGAGAAAAGCCTCCGTTTGGAAAGTGAGGGAAATTAACGTTCTGTTAATTGGTCAATTTCTATGTTGGTGGTTAGAGAAGGATGCTAGCCGCCCTTAAGGGGGTATTCTAGTCTACAAATTTGAAAAAATCGAAATTTTTTCATATTTCCAAAGTTTAGACATTCAAGAATATGCCCTTAAAAGGATTTTTCAAAACTTGTATTATTTTATGAGTTAGAGCCATTTCTGTGATGCGGCATCTGCTCCAGTCCGACCGGAACAAATGAACAGTAGATGGTAGACTCTGCCCGAGTACCTACATATGAATACCCTCATAAAATCTTTATTGTATTTTATCTCTTGTTAATGTATTTTTAATTCAATAATTCAATTGGAACGATGTTTGGGTTCTGAAACCCAAAATAATAACGAATCGTTAAACTCTTTAAGCACTATACTCCGAAGCACATCCACGCACGAACACAGACAATTCAAATTTCAATTTTCCTTGCAGTATGTATTTTTAACGAAGGTTTTATACACATATTAAAAATCTTAAGTGTCATGGGAATCACGATTAGCCCAGAAGCTCATGCGTTCGCAGTTAGGCGAGACGAAGTTCGCAGTTAAGCGAGACGAAGTTCGCATCGAGCGCTCTGAACTCCGAGCTTCAGAGGCATCAAAGGAAGCCAGAACTGCTCGTCTTCATGAAAGAACTTCGGAGAATGAGCAGTTTGAAGCAGAGGAAGGTTTCTTGTATAGAACAGGAATCGCCGATTAAAAATATGTAAATATGATGTACCACTCTATGAGTAAAATTGCCGGAAACGTGTCTCAAAACTTTAAACGCGTTTTTCTCGAAACTACTTTTTTCGAGTTGGCGTGCACGATATCTCGAGTTCTAATGAACCGATTTATTTGAAGTTTGGTGCGAATGTTCCCTATATATTCCTCTATCGCCTGAACAATGCTCAGATCAAAATTCTTAATTTTACTATTATTAAATAATTCGGAATTGCCAAAAAAACATGTACAAAAGGAAACTTTTCCTTCAAACGGCCGCCATTTTGTGAGAAAATATTTTTTTGACTTTTCGAAGGTTCAGACTATAGCCGCATCTATACTAATTAAGGAACCATACGGCTTTTTTGCTTCGGATGACTAGAAGGGTGTAAATCATGCACGCCAGGATACCCTTTTTTTGGACCCCTCACTTTGCCAGTTTATAACTTCGTGAATTTTGAGTGTTCTTTTCCGGTTACTTTTTAATGTAATCTTAAAATATCAATAAACAAATGATAAAAAAATGGATAGTAAATATATGTTTCGTTTCGTTTGTACAGAGCTTCAAAATCCGCCCGAAATTCATGCCTCTAGACTAGAATACCCCCTTAAGGGAAAGTTGCTAGCGGGAAGCGTCGATCGTGGGAAAAATAGATTTCTCTTATCTTCCTGTAGTTGGGACAAAGTCTGTTTGTCTGTTTGAAGGACTTTAGTTAACTAAAACGTAAGATTTATAACGCGTCCTCAGGCTAGCTGAACATGTACTGTGAAGATGCGTCGACATCTGGTAATCATCTTACCCGAAGGATAGAGTTGCGTGTGGCGAGCCACGGAACAGAAACCGTTGGAATGTTTGCTGTCGCGTGCCGCTACAACTATTTCTTTTAAGGAGAGCTATAGATGTTGAGAATTGTGGATCTTGATGGCCGAAATATATGAGAACATTGAATTTACACTTGGGATTAATATTAACATAGACGTTTATTTATTTTATGTGTGATTTCTAGAATATTCATCGATACACACTTGCACGCGTCTCAGCACTTTCTTCCATACCCGATCTTTTCTTCGACTGTTAACCGACTAAACTGTTTACATTCATCTGTTTTCCAGACGCTTGATTTTCCACTGATACCCATATACAAATATCTCTACTACGCATTTAACCCAATCCAACACAGTAAATTATACATATCTCAATAATAGAATTACTCCATGCCTTTGTTAGACAAAACGTTCATCCCTTGACCGCGGCTACGTTTGGCGACTGGCTGTCGCCTCGAGCTCAAGCTCACTATCGTAAATCTCGAACAAATACAATCGGATTGAATGACGACAATTGCTTAATTACGGCTGTGGTAGAAATGTTCCAATGGGAATGTTCCAATGGGAAGGCTCCGGTGTCCTTCCATCTCTGACATATATTTCCCACAACTTTACACTGATGAGTTTACGCCGTTGCTTAAGATACAGGTGATAAAGAAAAGGATTACTCGTAGATGAGAGAATCTGTGTAGAGATGTTGACTGATCTGAAGACCGAGATTGAGTACGGGTAGATAGGTGGTCTTCGAAGAAGTCTTGAGGTGGACAGTATTCGAACTGAGATAGAACTGCTTGAATGTTCAGTTGATATAGACTCCCGATGATAGACTGTTCTGTCGTTCCAACAACAACTTGACAAGGCTAGAGGGATGTAGTGACTGCTCTGTAGTTTAGAGGATAAGTCGATTGTTCTATAGGTTCGAGAACAAGTATAGTTGACCCTCTTGATGGCGTAGAAGCAGTAGAAGCAGTAGAAGCAGTAGGAGCAGTAGGAGCAGTCGGAGCAGTAGGAGCAGTCGGAGCAGTAGTAGCAGTAATGTTCGTTCTTATGTGATTACGGAGGAAAGTTCGGTATGGGTGTGCCCTTTGAATGAAGAACGTGGATTCGTTGCTCACACTTTTCGTCAGGAAAGTGAGGGTAACGATCCATGATGCTGATTGGTTATGATCAACATTAGAAATGAAGATAGGAGGAAAAGCCTCCAATCAACGTGACTCATGGGCGATATTGTTTATGGGAAAAACCAGCTTTCCCGTTAGGCAACTATTCGGTTTTTCCCATTAGGTAACTACTTGCTTCCTCCGTAATTTGTAAGAATGTACAATAGACCTAAGGGCTGTTTTATGTACCAGCAATAAAACGAAAATACTTGCAGAGCGCAAGAATTTTGCCGGCAATCGTATACCGGTGCCATAAACCATTTCGGCAGCCATTGCGTTCAGATCCTACTTTATAGCGGTTCGTATGCCTAACAAAACGATCGGCAAAATTTCGACTCAGTTGCTCTCGTCGTGACCTTTTAATCGCCGCTTTCAGTTGTCGATGTAGGCGCTGTACCATCCCGTTGGACGCGGGATGATAGGCCGTCGTGTGTAAATATCTGACGCGGAGCAACCGGCATAATTCTCGAAATAGTTGCGTTTCGCATTGGCGTACTTGATCAGTTGTTATTTTCAAGGGTACGGCAAAACAAGGAGATATCCATGTCGAAAGGAGGGCCGAGGCAACGGTTGACGCTTCCATGTCGGCGACGGGAATGGCTTTGGGCCAACGCGAAAACCGGTCGATACACGTTATACAATATCGATAACCTTGCGAATATTGCATTACGATAACGTCTACATGTTTGTGTTCGAACTGACATGCTAGCGCTCCAAACGCTCCGACGGGTGTTGATACGTGCTTGGTAACATTGCATCGCTGGCACGAAATACATTGCCGTGTCCAGTTCCGACAATCCTTGTTTATCGACAGCCGTACGAACCGTGTCGTCACCAGGATTTGCGTGGCGCGTATTCCCGGATGGGAAAGTCCATGTAGCGACTGAAATACATTGCGTTGTAAAGATTTCAGTACGAACGGTCGCAAGGTTTCGGTTGAAATATCGCAATATATATCGACTTCTTGATCGGGAAATCGTACTTCTTTTAGCTGTAGCGCGCAAGAGCCAGAGTTGATGATTTCGCGTAGCTCGCTATCGGATAAAGTGTCGGCTACGTTATTCTTTATCCTCTTAATATACCGGATATCGGTTGTAAATTGTCCGACGTAGTCGAGATGTCAGAATTGTCTCGGCGAACATTTGTCGACATTCTGGTTAAACGGATAGATGAGGGGTACCGGAAAATTTTAATTCGTCTTTGACGGTTGCACGTAGCGGCGACATTATTTTGCCCGTTTTGCGATGTTGGTACTCTGAGGCAAAACAACAGCACGATTCAAATTGTCCTCTAGCTCATGTGCCGCTACATAATTATATACAATTGAGTATACGAACTTGAAGCTTTGTGGAAATATAACTTTTCTTAATTTTGAAAAGTGTGCAAAAATCAAGCCTCAAATGTTTATTACTTCTCGCAAAGGTTATCTAGCGAATAAAACGGCGTTTTATTTGATCCTGATTTCTACAGTTTTTTGCATCTTGCACAGCGACTGATAGAAACTCAGTTCTATTCCTTCTATTGGTTCTCTCCACAAGAGTTGTATTATTATGTGCAAGTCCAATAAATTTCCGATTTCAAACTATTAAAAAATGGCTTCGTAAGCTAATAATAGAGAAGGAACATCCGAAATTTTACTCCCATTGAAGTCTGACGTGGATCACAGTAAAGTTTGTATTTTTCTACGAATCTAACGCAAGCTACATAGTATCACAAAACTAAGGTTCCATCAGTTAAAAAATCATTTTTAGTGAACTATTCCGAATACTCTTAAATGGATGTAAGAATTCAAAAAGAAAATGAACTTCCCGGCCATTGGTCATAAAAGAAGTTTTCTGACGCGTAAGATACCGTCTGGTGTCATCCAAATATCGTATATAGGGGGTCAAAGAAAACGAATAATTTTGATTATCATGTCGATGGAATATTGTGGACATAAGGATTTAATGATTTAAATATGTAGAAATTTTGGATACTAAAAGGAGGTTGTTCGAGGTTAGAACAGGCTTATTCTGAAAGGATAGGATAGTATTTGGAGGGTTTTTGGTGAAAAACAAGTGTGAGGACAGCAAACAGATTAATAGATTGTTTAATAGATTGTTAATAACGCAGATATAATGGAGTAAATTGAGTTAAGGTTTCGATAATTTGGAGGAGTATAGGTTGAAGAGGCAGTGTCAACGGTGTCCTGTGACAAACCGAATTTATAGGAGAAATGTATATGTAAATATTGTGGATTGGATATTATTTTAAGACTGTGGAGGTGTAGAATGGTGTTGTCATTTATATTGTTATTTATATTATTATTAATTATTATTATTTATTATTATAGGTATATATGGAGTGTAATGTTCAGTTTGTTACCGTGTAAGGAGAATGGTTTCTTTGAAAGCATGGAATAAATTTAGCCAATACGATCAAGATGTAATATTAGTATATGCGTTACAGATGGACTAACTCGATTCTGATTAAGATTGGTTGTTAATTATAATATATAATGTGCGAGGAATAATAAAGTGGAGTATAGTGTGTGATAGGTTATATGGGAGTTATAATATTATAATAAAATTGTTGTCAATGTTATTATAGTTAGCTGCATAATAGATTATAACATAATTGATTAGAGTAAGCTAGTTTTACGCTACCATTAAGTTACTATTACAGTTAAGTTTAAGTGTAAGTTTAAGTTTAAGCTTAAGTAAGTAATATTATTGGTAAGATTGTTGTAATAGGAGACTGACAAAATGGTTTACAATATTGTATCAGTTTATGTATGAGTTTGCTTGATTATTTGAGTCTAAGTTAAGGAATCCCTGTTTAGTGGGAGGTATTAATTTGTTAGCCGTTAATTTGATCCGCCCTTAAGTGAAGAAACTTGGAGTTGTAGTTGAGAAGCTGTGACGACGGTGTGCATAAGGCACGTTAAGTGATAATGTTTGATCAGTGATATTACTGGAGTAAGACGGTTGTAATAGGGCTGATAAAATGGGATTACAATATTTGCTTACATATGAGATTGTTGGAGTAGTTAACCTAAGTTAAGGGATCGCTTGTGTGGAAGGTGTTTAATCCGCCAGTCATTAATGGCATGTTGCGTGTTGGGAGAAGTCGTATTATAAATATTGGACTGGATATGTGGATATTAGAGTGGGTGTTATTCCCATAATAATTAAGATGGATGCTTAAAATGGGAGCAAATAACTGCTGTGTTTTCCGGCGTAAAAGGTTGGGGGTAATATAGAGTTATTAGTTTTTTAAGGTAGTTAAGTTACTAGTATTAGGAAATTGTGTTAATTTAATATAAGGCGTATGGAATAAAGAATAAGATATAGCCGTAAGCATTATTGTAATATGGTATGCAATAGGTTTATTATTTTTAATATATGTATATGCTACAGCAAATGAGAAAACTGTGATATGCAAAGGAACTGTAACTTCGCGGTGAGCTGGTGCCTGTGAAGTTGTTTTGGTAGTATACTGATCGGCGTTTTGGTGTTTCCTCCCTAAAACAAACGTTTTCTATAAACATTATCAATGTGACTATGGTAGTGAACCATAAATGTTACACAAATAAAGTTGTAATAAGAATTCAAATAGTTTAGAGAGTATAATGGAGACATCCTTACTTTGGATGAAAATGGATAGATTGCATCCATATAAATAGAGGAATATATTATATAAGTGGACGAATAAGCAGATGTTATAACGATTTTATAGGGAATGACTTGAAGCTATAAGATGATTTTATATTATAAGTGGACGAATAAGGAGATGTTATGAAGATTTTATCGGGAATGACTCTAAGCTCTGTGTCCGAGGCTTCGTCATTATTACTATTTATTTTTAACAAATGGTTTTGTTTCCAATCGTTCCAACTCATAATCCAAATTCTTGCGAAGTCGTCAACGATTGCCATCAAAGGAACAGATTCCTTTTATATTTAAGGTCTCCAATTCTTCACGGTATAAACCGTTGGTCGGCAAGCCGACTTATTAAATAAATGTTGTCTTCCGCACCTTCGACGCCACACCCCGTTTAGCCATGGACGCCGCGTCCGGGGGACAAATCCCCAAGCTGGTGTCACGTAACTTGAGGGTTGGATAATGAAATAAAATAGCTGAGTCGCATCACAATTATTAATTTTGTTTTAGTTAAACTTTATTGCGAATTCAGCAATCACAACGGAATACACACTGAATTAACATAAATCACAATTCACTCCAACCACGTTATGTAAAACTTAGTTACAATGTACAATGTTAAGTACGCGACTGTTATAAAGGTAGAGACCGGTAGAGATATGTTGACTATTCTAAGAATACAATACACGTAAACACAATAAACGTAAAAGGAAATCTAAGAAAAGAGATAATCGCTAGGTCCGAAGGACCTTAACTATGAAAATTCCAAAACCCCTGGTGGGTACTTAAGACTATTAAGGGTACGCGCCAAGGGTGTGCAGACATCTGGGTGCCATCCTGCCCGCGGTGTGTGGCCTGGTCTCTGATATGAATTTTTTTTTATTTATTTCTTTGTATTCACAATTTGTCCAACTTGGACATTCGGTGGAATTTTTTAGCATTTATATTAACATGTTAGTGGCTACCCCCAGCAGGGTACCGTCCTCGCGTTTACTAGGTTATATCCTTTGTGAGGTCTTCTGGGTGTTTCCTTTTTAGCCTTCTTCCCATATTTAGAGTGTTGATCGTTTCCGCTGCTAGCCGGTTTGGGAGTGTTGCTATTCTTGCCTTGTATCTTATTGCGTAGCTGCTGATTGCTTCCTTGACCATTGGGATTCCCAGGTCCCTCCGTATGTCCTCGTTCCTAACGTACCATGGGGCGTTTACTATCGTTCTAATTATTTTAGCTTGCATTGTCTTTACTTTGTTTAGACGGCTCTTCGCTGCTATCCCCCATAGTGGTATTCCGTACGTCCAGATTGGTTTCATGATCGCTTTATATATTTTTAATTTCTTTTCTACGCTTAGTTTGAATTTTCGACCTGTTAGCCAATGCATTTGTCTCCTTGTAGTCTGTATTTTGTCTATTATTGATTTAGTATGCTGTTTCCATGTGAATTATGTATCTAAGTGGAGTCCTAGGTATTTGACTTGCCTTGTTTGTGTTATGTGTGTGCCGTTCAGTAGGATGTTTAGCGGCGTCTGTTTTCGCAGTGCGAATGTAATATGGTTGCACTTATTGGGGTTTGCTTTTATTTGTTTATCTTGCAGCCACTTTTCTATTTTTTTGATATGTTGTTGTAGTAATTTGACTGCTGTTTCTGGGTTAGTGTGCCTGACTTGTACAGCTGTGTCGTCCGCGAATGTCAGTATTTTGCTATTGGTAGTTGTTGGTATGTTGGCCGTGTATAATGTGTATAGTATTGGTCCTAATACGCTTCCTTGCGAAACCTCTGCCTTGATGTCTTTAACTTCAGAGTATGTGTCCTTGATTTTTATTACGAAGGTTCTGTTGCTTAAGTAGGATTTTATTAGTTGGTGTATTTGTTCCGGGAATTGTTTCCTGATTGTTTATAGAAGGCTTTCTTGGTTTATTTTGCCGAATGCTTTCTCTATGTCCATAAAGAGGACTGTGCAGTATTGTTTGTTTTCCAGCGCTATCATTATTTCGTTAATAAGCCTGTGCATTTTTTCTATCGTGGAGTGTTTGTTTCTGAATCCAAATTGATGATCTGTAATTAGGTTATCCTTTTCTATTCTCGTTTTTAAGCGGTCAAATATTATTTTTCCCAGTATTTTGGAAAACACTGGAAGTAGTGATATTGGTCTGTAAGATGCGGTTTGGTGTGGGTCTTTGCCTGGTTTAGGTAGCATTATGATCTGAGCTAGTTTCCATAGTTTAGGAAAGTATTGGATTCTTAGCATTGCATTGAATATTATGGTCATTAATCTTATCGCTTTAGGCGGAAGGTTTTTCAGGATTTTGCCATTGATTAGGTCGATTCCTGGTGCCTTGCTGTTTTTTGTTTTCTCGATTATGTTACTAACTTTTTGTGCTGTTGTTTTAGGTATGGTGTATTGCTTGACATTTGAGGTACTATTGATTTGCGCATCCTCATCCGCGTGGCATTTGAGGTTGCTGTTGCTGATATTATGTAGTGTAAACGTGTGGCAAAGGTGATTGGAGAATTCTTCAGCTTGTTCTTCGTCGCTTTTTTCCCATGTGTTATCTGCTTTTCTGATTGCTGGGACTGACTTTATTGGCATCTTTATTTTTTTCGTGGCTTTCCATAGGGAGTAATTGGTGTTCTCGTGTGCAGAGAGTGTATCTATGATCTTTGTGAATTCATTATTGATGTGCTATTTTAATTTGTTTTTTATTTCCTTTGCGAGATTGTTTAAATGTTTTTTGTTTTCTCGTGTTCTATATTTTTGTCAATTTGCTTTCGCTTTTCTTTTTTCTCTGATTTTTTCAAGTATTTCTTGCGGAGTTATTTTTTTTGTCTGCTGGTTGGTTCAGGAGTAGTGGTAGTTCTTGCTGCTTCTTGGATGGTTTCTGTCAATGTTGTTACTGCCTGTTCGATGTGTTCGGGAGTTTTCAGTGGGATGTGGCAGTTTATTTTATTCTCGATTATTTCTTTAAAAGTTTGCCATTTGGTGGATTTATTGCATAGTGTTTCTGGGTTGTTGTAAAGTATTGGGTTGTTTATGTATTCCATTATTATGGGTGTATGATCGGAGCTAAGCTCGAGGTTGGGTGTTGTTTTTAGTTTGTCTGAGTTTATTCTCCTTGTTACTGCAAAATCGAGTAGGTCAGGTTTTTTTCAGGTCTGTCGACTAGTAGGTCGGTCTACCTGTGAGTAATATATTTAGGTTATTGTTTCTAATGTATTTCTCTAAGATTCTACCTCGAGGAGTGGTAATTCTTGATCCCCATAGCGTGTGCTTTGAGTTGTAGTCTCTCGCTGCGATGTATTTGTCCCCTAATTGCTGGAAGTACTCTTCCCACATTTGCGGTGTTATTTTATGTCGCGGTGGTACACATACTGCTGACAACTGGAAGTGGTTGCTGATAGTTTGAACTGTAACGGTGGTTGCTTGGGTATAATCCTTATTAACTTGGCTGTGGAGGTGGTGTTTGATATCGTTTCTTATTATAACTGCAGTCCCTCCGTGCGCTTTTCCTCAGGGTGTTTGGTATCATGTATGGTGTAGTATGATATTTTCATGTAGCTTTTTGGAGTGAAGTGTGTTTCTGAGACAATTAATATGTCGATATTGTTGTTATACAGGAATGTTTTAGTTTCTGAGGCCCGTTGTTGTAGGTCGTTTGAGTTCCAGACTGCTATTTTCAGCGTATCTGTTTTTATTTTTTGCTTAGCATGTTTGTAAGCAGTTGTAGCATGACTGTGATTTGTTGCGTTTGCTGTCTGAGGACTGCGTTTTGATCACTTATCATTTTTGTTAGCATTTCGGTGTTTTTGATGGATTGTTTGAGCAGTTCCTTGATTTCTGTAGTTATTAGTCGTTGCTGTTATTGTTCTGATTTTGGTTGTCTAAGGGTGGCGATTGGTTGATTTCTTGCGCGTAGCTTCGGCTACCAAAGGTGTTGGTGTTACTGTGGTTAATGTTCATTGCGTGCTGTAAATTTGGTGTTGTCTCAGTTTCTGTGCCATCCTGTTGCGCTTGTAAGTTATTATATGTCCTTTTCGTAGCGGCGGAAGCAGTTTACGTTGTAGTTGTTTTCTGACTACACAGCCTTTGTAGCTAGCTGGGTGGTTTCCATTGCAGTTAAAGCATTTAACTTCATTTATTTTTCCTACGTATGGACAGTTTATTGTTAGGTGCTTTTCTGCACATTTGACACGCACCGGGTTTCTGTTGCAGTATTTTTTTGTGTGTCCACATTGCTGACACCGTATGCATTGCGGTATGTCTTTTTTATGTCTTGGTGGCTCCACTATTACTATTGTGTTTAGAACTTTTTAATTTGAAAAATTTCTTTGTTATTATTTTTGGGTTCGAGTTCTATTAGAAATAGCGGTAATGGTTGTTTAGTATCATATCTGGTTACGTTGCTTATTTCTCTTACCTGGTATCCGATTTTATCTAGTTCCTCGCATATGTTGCTTGTATTTGTTTTTGGGTGTAATCCTCTGATTACTGCTTTGTAACTTTTATCGGCTTTGAACTGGTAGGTGTGATACCCGGCGTTTTTCTCTTTTAGTGCTTTTGTCACTTTTCTAAAAGTTTCTGGGGTGTTAGTTTGTACTTTTACTTGGTTTACTTTTATTGTTTTATGCTATAGTTTTCTTTTCCTGCCGTGTTATTCAATAGTTCAATGAGGGGGCTTATTATTTGAGCATTTATGTAAATTGGTGGTGGTTTAGCGATGCGGGTTATTGATTTTTCGGCTGGCTCTGTTTCTTTCTCTTCTGGCAGTGCGCTGAAGGAGCTTCGGAGAGTAATTTCTTGTAGCCATTGTTGCTTATCTGCTACTATAGCTTTCCTAACGTTTGTGCTTGATGTTACTTTGCGTTTTTTGTTGGAAGTTGCCACCTCCCAGCTTTCTTCCTGGTGGGTTAGTTTGTTGTTAATTTTATTCTCCTCATTATTTTGTGATGTTTCCATTTCTATTTCATTTATAGCTGAGCATTCCTGATCTCCGTTTAGTGATTGTCTTAGACTTGTTATATTCGTAGCTCTGTTTATGAAATATGTTTCGCCTTTGCTAAGGCCCCATTTGAGCGCCTAAATACTTGAAGGATCGACTAATGCTATGCGATCATTTTTAAGTTTAATTTCTGGGTCTTTTATGAACCAGGTGTCCCTTTTGGCGATCACCTGGAAAGACCGACTCTTCTCCCCAGAAATAATCGTTCCCAGGCTGCTTAAGTACTGATGGAGAGTATCCAAATGTCGTTGTGCCTCCCTCTCATCCTCGCCAAGCAAAACTATGTCTTCGGCAAAAGCCAGAACAGGAACTTTTCTCTGATCGTTTACTTTAATGCCACTGGTCTCCCTTTCAATAATCTCCAGCAGTGGCTCCAGATACAGATTGAGTAGCAGCGGTGACAGAAGGTCACTCTGCTTAACTCCTCTTAACCCCTTTGCTATCACTTATTTTAATAGTTGTTCTGCATCCTTTATACATTTCCATAATAATTTCAATCAAAGGGACCAGAATACCCTTCCTCGCCAGACAAGGTCTTAAAGTCGAATGAGGTACTGTATCAAAGGCTTTAGAGATGTCCACGATTGTGAACACACCACCTCCGTCTTTCTTGCTATAATTAAAGGAAGCGTTAAGCAGGTCTATATTAATTTTGTATCCGTTTTCGGATGTGAAGCCCTATTGCCTCGAATTTTGTTCAATAGCGTTCCTTACTTTATCGTCGAGGATAGAAGAGAAGATTCGGCCAAGAATAGGGCCTATTTCGGTATTGGTATTCATGTAATCCTATTCTCCTTCCATACGGTTGGAAAATAGGAACTAAAATACAAGATGTTAAATAATTTAACAATTATCATTGTCAGGCCAGGAAATGATAGGTGTTTTTGTGGAATCCATCAGGCCCTGCCGCTGTTTTGTTTCTAATCTTTTTTAACCTTCCGCTTATATCCTCAGCAGTTATTGTTAGAAATATTGCGTGCAAGAGAGCTTTGGAGGCTCCACTTACTTGGACTTGGGACTTGGGGATTGGGTGGACCCACCCGTCCCCACGAATCACCGTAAAGTCTCTTCACCTCTCTTCCTCTCAGCGACTGTCTGGCCGATTCCAGGTATGTTAGGTCGTTATTTATAACAACGTCAGCCAACTTCCTGGGTCACTCTTTAAATATCTCCAGCCAATAGTAAGGCAAACATTTCAATAAATAAATAATAAATAATTTAATTTAGTCGCGCAAATAAATAAATAAAGAAATGATAAATAAATAGGTAAATAAACTTGTCATTAATAAATAAATAAATAACCAGTCATAAACAATGAATAAATAAGTTTGGTCCATAAGTAAAATAACTTGATCAATAAATATATAAATATATAAACATACATCTCAATAAATACAAAGAAATAAATATTTTGTTTTTTAGTCGTCTAAAAACAAGTTGCACATCTCTATATAGCTACGCAACACATTCATGATGATTGTTTTTATTTCGCCCTTTGTAACACCAAGTTCTTTTAAATTTTCGATAGTTTCAGGCGTTATAACCGCTCTGCTTCGTAGTACCACCGGTAATATGACTCCTTCAACGATGCTATACTTGTTCTTTAATATGCTTAGGCAGGGGAAGTATTTGTCGACCTTTTCTTTTTCAGCTTTTTGGAGATAATCTCTATTCCCGTAGCGGACAGTTACGTCGACTACAAGAATCCGTTCTTCGTTTTTCACCATGAGGTCCGGTTTATATAGATTATCCCCAACTTTAATTGTAAATTCGTCATATACCTCATTGTGGACTTGTAACTTCTTTACGAGGAGAGTTTTCACCTCGTCATGTCATTTGATTCTCAATCCCTTAGTATGCTGACAAAGCCCTAAAATGTGCCCTAGGGTTTCGGGCTGAACATGACATTTTCTGCACATGGGCTGTTCTTGTGCCAAAGGTGTTAGTCCTCATCCTCATGACGTTGATGAGGCGAGACGGCTTTAGTAGGTAGCACTCCTTTAACCACACGTTGCCAAGTTGCTCTTTGGCGAAGTCTGCCACTCCCTGGCCTTGACATCTCAACTCGGTCTATTGTCTTATGTCATCTTTATTAAGTCTTTTTCTGACCTTTTCGATGTCCTCAGAAGTAGCCGGCCAATTTATCACAGGGAGTTTGCTATTTTCTTTAGTTTTAATTCTGTATTTTCATCGATTAGGGTGGCTCCTGCTGGATCAGGCGAGTCTTTCATTTTAATTGCATTCTTTCGGGTTCTGAGCTTCACTAAGTGCTCGAATCTCGGCAGCCATAATCCTTCATTGGTTTTGGGTGTGTAAAAGAACCCAACTGCGGTTGAGGGCGTTAGGTGATCCCTTTGACCTCTTGCCTGACTTCACTGTCCAGTAATTTTAATACTCCCTCGCTAGGTGAGTTTATTAGTAAGTTGTAAATATAGTGAGGGAATATATGATTCAAGAGAAGCTCCATCTTTTGGCCTGGTTTTAATGAAAGTTTTCTTGCTCTTTTTATCTTGCTCAGAATTTCTGGCACGATAACCCCACATCTCAGGCTTTTCCATTTTTGCTCCTAGGAACCTGAATGCCTCTTCAGGTCCAACGTTGGGTATTTGCTTGTTTTCTGTTTGTATCTCTGGGTCCCTGATGTGCCAGGTGCCCTTTTTTGAGACCATCTGTAGCGTCAAGCATTTTTCCCAAGAGATACTCATTGCCAGGCTCTTCAGGTAATCATAGACCATGGAGAATTATTTTTGGGCTTCCGTTTTATCCTTTCCAAGCAGGACAATGTCGTCGGCAAAGCCCAATATAGGGACCTTACTTTTTTCATTAATTTTAATCCCCTCAGACTTATCTTCAACCGCTTCCAGCAGCGGCTCCATGCACAAGTTAAATAATAGTGGTGACAGGGGATCACCCTGTTTAACTCCTCTGAAGATTTCGATCTCGACCCCTATTCCATCTTTTGCTTTTATTTTTATTTTGCACTTTTTATACATACTTATAATCAATTCAATTAGCGGGGTCGAGATTCCTTTTTTAGTCAGACAGGGTTTAATCGCCGAGTGGAGCACCGTACGAAATGCTTTTGAGATGTCTACTATTGTGTAGACACCTCGTTTCTCTCTTTTACTCTGTTCCAGGGCTGCGTTCAAAAGCTCAACGTTTATCTTGAATCCATTCTCGGAGGTAAAGCCCTTTTGTCTGATATTTTGTACGATGCCCCTCCTTATTCTCCTATCGAGAATTGAAGAGAATTTTCTCCCAATAATAGGACCTATTGTTATTGGCCACCAGTTCTCGGCCATGCTTGCATCTTTATTTGGTTTAGGAATCAATGTGGTCCTATTTCCTCTCCAACTCTCCGGAAAGTGAGAGGTAAAACATAGGATATTAAACAATAATGTCAATACTTTAGGCAGCCCTGGGATTAGTAGATGTTTCTTATGCAAGCCATCCAGGCCTGCTGCTGTTTTGTTTCTTATTTTCCTTATCCTATCACTTATTTCCTCGGCGATTATGGGTATCAAATGTTCGTGAATGAACCCCCATGAAACACATCTTTCTAGTATTGGAGGATCTGGTGGTCCAATTTTTCCTCATAAGTCTTTGTAAAGTTTCTCCACCTTTATCGCTTCAGGAGGTTGTCTGGCTGGTGCCAAGTAGGCCAAATCGTTATTAACTATAACATCGGCTAACTTCCTCGGATACTCCTTGAACATATCCCGACAACGTGCGTACGGGTATCTTCGATGCTGATTTCTGTCATTTTTATTCTTATTTTTATTCGTGACTTTATCTAATGTCCTCCTGTTCCATTCTTTATATTGGTTTTGGGGCCTGTCTCCCTCACCATCTTCAGTTCTGCCTGTCATTCATGTTCTGTACAGAGACCTGCCGACAAATTCGTTTATTGTTTCAGCTAAGATCTCGTTATTGGCGCTAAACTCATCCCACACATTATTTAATTCATTGTATATTCCGCACGTGGGGGGGGGGGCTTCGGAAGTCTTTTCAATTTCATTCCTCAGACTGCGCCGCCCTTCACTAAGCGATTCTTCACTTACTTCATCGATACTGCTCCACGCTGCCGCATTGCCTGAGTTAACGGGGTCGCACCCTCCCTCTGTCTCCTGGGAAACCTCCTGAGTGCTCGCGTCCTCGCTACTTATTTTGATCTTCTTTCTTTTATTATTAATTTGATCGAGTGTATTACTAGTGAAGACTTTGCTTATTTCTATATTTGGGTATTTGTAGTCCTTGTATATTTCATCGAGCTCCTTCAGGAGGATTACCTCTTCTACTGTCCATGTTCTACTTGGGGGGATCCGTTCCCCTTCTTTTTTCATTTCTTACGGCAGAGTGCGCATACCGTTCATGTGTGGATAGCCCTCTCTGAGTCCCGAAACTCATGGGGCAAGCTTCACACTTGAATGCTCCTTCATTACTTTGACTTGTGTCACTACACTTTGGTATGTGGCACCTTACCCCATGTAGCCTCGGGAAACTCCTTCAACAATGCTTACATCCTCATTGAATGCGGGCATCCACATGATGCAGACTTAGATGTTTGTCCAGGTCCGTCAACGTCATAAAGAAAAGGTGAACTTGCCTTTTCTCACAGACCGGACAAGTAACTGTCCCTCATTCAAGGGACCATAGTCTTAGGAATCATGTCCGGGGACCTTGCCAAGTCGTTACCCCCTCCATATGGTCCGCTCCGAAGCGGATAAATCCGCCACAACGCTTCCGGGACCGAGAAGCTCTGCATCCGAGGCTTCCATTAAATTTTCTATTTGACTTTAAAGCAATAGATGTGAAATCGGTTATATATTGTTCCAAGGTTATATATTCCAAGTCTTTGTCCAATTTAATGCCAGCTCGTCAACGAGAAAACGAAGGAAGGAGTTCCTTTATATAAGATTTGATTTTGGTGGTTATCCTTTATTCACGGTTTAAAACGAAAACCGTTATCGGCAAGCCGGTTACTGAGGGCGTCTTTTGCTCCTTCGTCGCTGCACTCCGTTTAGCCATGGGCGCCACGTTCGGGGGACTATTCCCCACGCCGACACGGCGGTCATGTTACCGGCGGTACAACAGGGAGGTAGGAGTGCGACTTGGGCAGACGAGACCGATGTCTCCCCTGCCCCCGAGCAACTATGACTCTCCAAAGTCCACAACACGACCGTTTAAAAGCGGCATGCTTTTTACTGGCCATTCTTCTGAGACTTCGAGATGAAGCCCCATACTTCCGAGGAACTCCCTCGTAAGGATTTAAAACTAGTTTAAGTTATTTATTTATTTATTTATTTATTTATTTATTGAAATGATTACTTTACTATTGACTATGTCAATTTTAGGGCAAACTAAACTAATAGTAACCAGTCACAATTAATAAATAAATAAATTTAGTCCAAGATTAAAATGACTAGTTTATTTTAAATTCATATGTACAATTGTTATGTAAATAAATAAATAATAAAATATTAATCACCTAAAAATAAATAACACGTCTTTATTGAGCTACGCAACACATTCAGCACTATTGTCTTCATATCGTTCTTTGATATACCCAGTTCTTTCAAATTGCTGATTGCTTCCAGCGTTATTGCCCCTCTACTACCAAGTACCACTAGCAAAACGGCCCCTTCACTGACGCCATACCTCTTCTTTAATTCATTCAGACAAGAGTAGTATTTATCGACCTTTTATTTCGCTGCTTTATGGAGATAATCTCTATTCTCGTAGGGGACTGTTACGTCGACTACGAGTAGCCGTTCCTCGTTTTTCACCACGAGGTCCGGTTTAAGTAGATTTTCCTCAATCTTAATGGTAGGCTCGACAAATACTTCGTTTTTGGCTTGTAACTTTTTGACGAGGAGAGTTTTTACCTCGTCATGCCTTTTAATCCTTAATCCTTTAGTATACTGGCAGAGCCCCAAAATGTGCCCTAGGGTCTCGGGCTGGGCATGACATCTTCTGCACATAATATTCATCTTTTTGTCAGCTCTTGCAAGAGCTACTTTTGTGCCAAAGGTATTTGTTCTTAACCTTATGGCGTAAATGGCGCGAGATGGTTTCTTCAGGTGGTATTCTTTGAGCCACTCGTTGCCAAGTTTCTCTCTTGCGAAGTCGGCCACCCCGTGGCTTTGACTCCGCAAGTCGGCCCATTGTTTAATATGTTCGTTCCTTAATCTCCTTTTGGCCTTCTCTATCTCCGTGGAAGCAGCCGGCCAGTTCATTCTCAGGGAGTTGGCAATTCTCTTGAATTTCAACACCGTGCTTTTATCTATAAGGCTAGATGCTGCTGGATACAAGGAGTTTTTTATGTTTATTGCGTTTTTGAGGCTGCCCATTTTTACTAGATGTTCAAATCTCGGCGATCCTAATCCTCCGTTATTTTTGGGCGTGTAAAAGAACCCAATTGAGGTTGTAGGCGTTAGGTGTAATATTCCCTTGACCGCTTGCCTGACTTCACTGTTCTATAACTTTAACACTTCCTCGCTTGGTGGGTTTATCAACAGGTTGTAGATATAGCGAGGGAATATGTAATTTTGCAGAAGCTCCATCTTTTGGCCTAGTTTTAATGATAACTTTCTTACTCTTTTAATCGTGCTTAGAATTTCTGGCACGATTATCCCACATTTTAGGCCTTTCCATGGTCCGATTTTAGCGCCAAGATACCTGAAGGTTTCCTCGGGTGCGATGTTCGGTATCTTTTTATTTCTTATTTCTATTTCTGGGTCCCTCACGTACCAGGTGTCCTTCTTTGAGACCACCTGGAACGTTTGGTTTTTATCCCCAGAGACACTCATCCCTAGGCCCTCTGGGTACTCTTGGACCTTGGATAACTGTATCTGAGCTTCTTTTTTATTATTGCCCAATAGGACAATGTCTTCGACAAAGGCCAATATGGGGATCTTATTATTCTCACTGATATTGATCCCATTAGTAGACTCTTCTACCGCTTCCAGCAGCGGTTCTAAGCACTGGTTGAATAATAGAGGTGACAGAGGGTCACCTTGATTATCTCCCGTGAGGATTTCAATCTCGACCCCATTTTTAGCTTTGATCTTAGTTCTGGAACATTTGTACATATTCAAGATTAGGTCGATTAAAGGGGTCGAGGTTCCTTTCCTAGCCAGACACGGTTTAATCGCTGAGTGGGGCACCATGTCGAATGCTTTGGAGATGTCAACTATAGTAGAGACACCTCCTTGATCTTTCTTGCTTTGTTCCAGGGCTGCATTAAAAAGTTTGACATTTATTTTATATCCGTTTTCGGATGTAAAGCCTTTTTGCCTTAGATTTAGTACAATACCCTTCCTTATTCTACCGCTGAGGATTGAGGAGAAGATTCTACTTAGATAGGGCCTATAGTAATAGGCCACCAATTCTCGACTTTACTTATATCTTTGCCAGCTTTAGGTATTAACGTAGTTCTATTCACCTTCCACACGGTTGGAAAATAGGAATTATAACATAAGATGTTAAAATGCTTCGCCACAATAGTTCGCAGGCCGGGAATTAGCAGGTGTTTCTTGCGCAGTCCATCAGGCTGTGCCTCTGTTTTGTCCTTGATTGTTCCTAATCTTTCACTCACATCCTCAGCAATTATTGGTGGGAATATCTCGTGCAAGAGAGCTACAGAGGCTCCACTTTCTGGAATATTTGGGTTCGGTGGACCTACCCGTCCCCACAATTCACCGTAGAGTCTCTTTACATCTCCTGCCTTCGGCGGCTGTCTGGCGGGTTCCAGGTATGCCTGGTCGTTATTAACGACGACATTTGTCAACTTCTTAAGGCATTCTTTAAGTATTTCTTGGCAACGCGCGTACGTTTACCGTTGCCTTTCATGCCTATTTATTTTTTTAGTGCTCTTATTATTAATTTTATTTGACCATTTCTTTTTGTTTCTTACATTGTTATCATCTTAATTATTCAAAAGGGCTTCATATAGAGATGTGCTGACAAACTTTTCGATTTTTATAATTAGCTGATCTCTATTGTGTTTTGATTCGCACCATATCTTGCTTAATAAAGCATCTCTATCTCTCAACGAGGGGGGAACCTCAGTAAACATTTCAATTTCATTTACCAAGCAACGACGCCACTCCCGGATTGATTCTTCTCTTGTTATTGTTATACCCGATTCGGGCGGCGCGCTGCTTGGACTAGCGAGATTACACCCGCCCCCTGTTATTTGGGCACCACCCGAGGACTCGCTTCTTCACCGTTCATCCTTAACCATTCTCTTTTGTTTTTAATATGCTCAGCTGTTCTGCTAGTTAGAATTTTGCAGATTTCCAAGTTAGGATGTCTATGATCTTTGTATTTCTGTTCGAGTTTCCTCAAGAGAGTAACCTCTTCCTTAGACCATAGTTTGCTACTATGGTCTCGACTCAGCGTTTCTGTCATTTCCCTTCTCTTTGTATTACGAACGGCAAGGTGTGCATGCCGTTCGTGAGTCGAAAGCCCCCTCTTTGTCCCAAAGCTCATGGGGCAAGCCTCGCATTTAAATAGGCCTTCACTCCTTTGCGTACTTCCTTTGCACTTTAGTAAGTGGCACCTCGCTCCATGGAGCTTGGGGAACTGTTTCCCACAGCTTACACATTTCCATTGAATGGGGGTCTCTATATAATGTTCTCTGAAGTGCTTGTCCAGATCTGTTAAATTCATGAAGAAAAAGTGGGCTTCCTTGTTCTTACGGACTGGACAAGCTATTTTATCCCCCATCAATGGGACCATAATCTTTAATTCTGATTCGGAGTCCCTGGACATGCGTGCGTTGTCAACCATGGTCCCCTCCGAAGCGGATAGATCCGCCACAGCGCTACCGGGACCGAGAAGCGCTGCGTCCGAGGCTTTAGTACTTTTACTTATCTTAATAATCCGTTATTTTCCTTATTAATCGTATGTTTTGTTCCGAATTTATCCATCTCATTATCCATTATCATGCCAGGTCATTAACAATTGGTCCAAGGAGCGGATGCCTTATTTTGCTAATGTTCCTTCCTTACTACGCGGGTTAGACCATTAGATCGGCAAGTCGATAGGTTGTTATTTTTATCCTTATAGTCTTCCGTTCCTTCGTCGCTGCACTCTATTTAGCCATGGACGCCGCGTACGGGGGACCCTTCCCCAAGCCTACGCGGTGTATATGTTACCGGCGGTACCACAGGGAGGTACCACATGAGCAACTATGAGTCTCCGAGAACCCACAACACAACCGTTTCAAAGCGGCCTGCTGCTTACAGACCTGCGGAGGCGCATGCGGCCCCGCACGTCCACGGTTTAGCCCTCGTGTGAGGCGTTTGAGCCAAGGAATCAAATCGATAAAACAATCATGTCCGAGGAAAGCCGCATCCTTATAAATCAAACCGTCAGAGAACCGACTATGTACATTTTATTACGTCGGGCGACACTCTTCCTAGACCAGGCCACACACCGTGGGCAAGATGACAACCAGATGTCGGCAGATCCCTCCTGCGTACTCTCAATAGTCTTAAGAACCTATCATAAATCCCAGGAATTTACTAGCTAAGGTCTTTCACACCGAACAAACACTCTTTCATGCATTGTCTTCCAAGGTTTATTATCCACCATGGGTTGACACGGGAAAGTTGCCCTTTCTCACGTATGAGTCCACCCACTAGGAACTTTATCCCGAGGGCGGTTGGCATCGTTCCTCGCCCACAACCAATTAAAAACAAAGCCTATTTCCCTCTCTCTTCTAGCCAAATTGGTATTAACAAATCCGATGATCCTGTGCGCTGGACTCACTCATCCTTAGCTTTCCTCCGCCTCGGCACCGTCGCCGAGCTTCACTGATTTTCCATCATTTAGACAGTCAATATTCTTTTGACCGGGTTTACACCCTTAGATCAGTCATTTACTTAAATCATACATAAGCATGACTTAACAACAGCCTTATTATCCCAAAAGAAATGAGGAATCGATCATTTCGTGGCGTCGATTACCTAATCGTAACGGGAATTTACGACTCCCGTTGGCGTGCTTCCTCACGATCGCGTCTCTCCGTGAGTGGTCGAAAGTGCACATTCATTACGCCAAATACCTTCGTTGCCGCACCGCGTTTGTCCATGTACGCCACAATCAGGACGAATCCCCAGAAAATTGACGTATACGTTGCCGGCGGTACCACGAGGAGGTAGGGGTGTGACTTGACAGGCCAGCCATCAAGTGATGCTCCTGCCCACAGTAACTACAATTCGAAACCCAGAATTGAAGTTCAATTTTTGGTGGTTGCTGATCACGTGATTGTTACGTGATGTTGGCATGTGCGACCGATCTGTGAAACCTTAAAACGAATCTGACAAGTAACCGCGATAATCAGATACTCGAGAAGCTAATGACAATGATCCTAGGTTCAACAACGAATCCGCGGTCAACGGGTGATAGAGGTACGTTCTCGCAAAGTTCAAGTCTGATTATTTAATAATCCGCGAAGTATTTACTGATCGTAAAGGCAGTATTCTTTTCGTCGATGAGATCGCACAAGAGAATGACTCTCCGTCTCGGTGATGCCACCGAGGAAAACTATATGGGGTGTGTCTAATGGCACGAGATCATCGGATTCGTGGAGAAAAGTCTTCGTTCGGAAAGTGAGGGAAATTAACGTTACTGTTAATTGGTCAATTTCCATGTCGGTGGTTAGGGAAGGGTGCTAGCCGCCTTTAAGAGAAAGTTGCTAGTGAGAGAAGTCGTTCGTGGGAAAGATAGATTTCTCCTAACTTCCCATAGTTGGAACAAAGACTGTTTGTCCGTTTGAAGGACTTTAGTTAAATGAATCTTAAGATTTACAGCGGGTCCTCGGGCTAGCTGAACTTGTACTGTGGAGACGCATCGACATCTGGTAATCGTCTTACTCGAAGAATGGAGTCTGCGTATGGCGAGCCACGGGACAGAGACCGGTAGGATGTTTATTGTCGAGTGTCGCTACAACTATGTCCTTTTTTAAAGAAGATATATATATGTCGGAGAAGTAGTGACATCGGGCATTTCTTTGAGAAGATCTCCAATACTTGGACTCCAGGTGACATTACTGGTCGCCGAACGTAGCCACGGTCACAGGATGGTTGTTGTATCTAACAGAAGGAGTACTGATGTTGTCGGACACACTGTATTAACAAGCAAGCCCCGGCCAAGAGTAATGTCGGCTTGATGCGGGATTGCCTAGTAACGGTGTTTGGTATTTCGTGGAAAACTCTGATCAGTGCGTAATTGACAAATGAGTCTGTAACGGCCTTTTATTCTTTTGGTCTCCTTGGAGAGTGTAGTTTCGACCAGTCGCGGGGAGACGCGGTCGCGAGGAAACACGTCAACGGGAGTCGTAAATTCCCGTTACGATTATATTAATCGACGCCACGAACAGATCGAGCCCCTGATTTCCGTTAAGATAATAGGGGTGATTGTTGAAGTATAACGCTGTGGTTCACAGGGTTATAAAATTTATATATTTCCCACACTTTGTACAATAACACAAAGGATTGACACCGTTGCTTACAAGATCGGAGACGTTGAGACGATTTGCTTACAGAAGAGAAAGTCCGTGTACTGCTTGACTTGGTTAGAACTCC
>JACXIO010000356.1:42102-63781 GCA_014737335.1 Bombus polaris
CGGTAGGGCTTAGAATGTGCCCCGTTCGACCTCAGACGAGCGACAGCCCCTGCAGGCTTAGCTAATAAGGTAGCAAGGTACTGGGTGCCTTGTGCGATGGTTGGGCGTCAATCCCAACCCCTATGGCCCTAGGGGTGCCCGTGTGCTGTATAGGTTATATACCTGAGGAAAGTACCCGTCAACAAAATTCACAATACTTGTATCACCCTCTCAAAGATCTTACTAATGGACACTCTGCAAACAGCAAACTCATTGATCTGTACCTGGCTGGATTTGGTTTGTTCTTATCCTTTCCTAGCAAGGAAACCACTTTCCCCATTTTCCATATCTTAGGAAAATACGCAGGTTCAAGAGATCATTGAAGATCAAGGTGAAGAGGAATGTGTATCTTTGCAGGAGCAATATTGGTATTGCGTTGAAGATATCGAAGCCAGATAACCTTTTGCCATTCAGAAACTTATATTGAATCGTTAATGAATCTACCGATGTGAAACAATTCCCTGAGATATCGGAGTCGGAGCGGTTACTAGCCCTGCTTCCTCGGGTGAAGGTACAGATCTTGTTCCAGCGGCCCCGACTCAACGACGAACTGCATTTTCAAGGTTATGCAGTTTGGGAATCTGAGAAGATCATCACACCCATTTCGGCGTACACTCTTAAAATTTGTCCCCAGTAGTTTTGTGGGATTCACGAAACTTACCGCGCGGTATAAAGGAGACCGGACAAAGAATGCTTCGCTACATACAACTAACAAGTGCTTTTGTATCGAATTATAAAAGTTTAACAAGTTTAAAGTGATGAAATAGCACGAAAGCACAATAGTAATTAAAGACCTGTACAAAGAACAGTTTATAGCTTGAAAGGAAGTTACGGCACACGATCATGAAGAATAGAAGTACGTGCTGCATACACGTTTATTCTTGGCGTCTCATTGCGTTACTAGTAAATTCTGGGGAAGCGGCGGCAGCGAAGACGTCATGATCTCCACTTCTTTGTCGACTTGGTATCAGTAACGATGCATCTTCTGCTTCGTCACACTAAGCGAGGAGGATGTTCAATTGTGGAAAACGGTAAGAATCGTCTGAAGAAAATTTGAGGGCGAAGATCACGAGGTTAGCCCTGTTACCTAGCACTCGTCTAACTTTCGGAAACATGCTTTTGGAATCTTTAATTCTTTGGATTTAGAGAACTCGTGAATCTATCAGGGGCCTTCCTGATACGCCTTTTTATGGCTCTGTAGCACTTGCCGTGTTCCATGAACGTTGAGATAGAGTAACATAGTGTGCCGAAGAGCTTCTTCAGCCGATTGAAGATGCGAGAGATTCTGTGTTTGTCTTGAAGCAAACCTCCGAAGCGGGATTCCAGATATCTCTCAACGTAATTGAAATCCCATGTGAGAGCTGGAATGGAGGCTTCTAGAGCCGAAAAAATATTATTATTTATGGACTGGAGAACGATCTCTATTTCTGTTGACTGTGTGCTGTTGACTGTTATCTCAGTGTTCTTATCCTCGTAGGCGAAGATATCAAATTCTGATAGCTGGGTGCAGAAAAATATCCAGCTTTTCCGCGAGTACCAAATCCAAGAACGACTGCACCTTGGCAAATCAAATGCCATCAAAATCAGTGTCACTGAACAGGAAGACCAGATCCACCTGTCACTCGTTAAATCAGTGTCACAGGTTTTTGTCTCTGTTATTACTTAACGTGCTGCTCCAGGGGACGTGTCTCGCGTTATGATCACCTCTGAGGATGAAAAACTTGTATCGCACAGATAGAGTTTTTGGAAAAGCGCGTTTCATTCCTCCGCAAAGACGTGTGATAAGACACAAGCTTATGAGTCTGCAACGAAAACAGAATATATGAAAAGCCGCGTTTTGTTTGCTAGGTTTATCGTGACAACTGAATGCTCCATTTCCCCTTGTCTGAACAACTAGTGATTACCACTTCAAAGTTAGATGATATGCTAATCGGAATGAATTAAATGATAAAGCTGTTCCGCCCCCGAACTTCGAGTTCAGGTGATCACACTCTTTCGAAACGAAGACCCTTGAACTGCACCTTATGCCTCTCCGTGAACTTCGTCTCTGCTAGCAGGTCCACTTCAAACGAGTGAGCTTGCAGCGGCTGCAGCAGTAGTAACTTACGATTATTAGAGACAAACGGATTGGTATTGAATTTCGTAATTGCGAAGTTTGTTAGACGTCTAAAGTCACTTGTGGTAAATCTGTCAGAGTTTATTCGTGCCATCCCTGCCTTAGATAATACGTTCATCTCCGTCAAATAAACATGGAACAATTCCTTGAAGAGGTTTATTCTGTCCATCAGGTTCACGATGTTGTCCATACTCATCCTGAACTCTACTGAGACAAGGGATTACTTTGATAAGGAGTATTGTTCGTAAAGGGGTGAACATGTGTGAAGCTCTTTGGCGAGCTTACGAAGTATATGAAGGATTTTATTTTACTCTTCTTCCGTTTATCTGTCATTTCAGCACGCTTCTTGATTTCTAAATGAATCGAGTATCTTCTATATAGGACCTGACTTCCTGTTCTTTGTTTGCTGGCTCACAACTGTATATCGGTTTATCGGGCATGAGTTCGGAGCGTGATTGCCTAACACACTTTACGCACCGTATTCTATTCTTTTACTGCTGCAGTTCACCGCAACGTAATCGATTCTTCGAGTTCTTGCATTGTTGTCTGTCGGAGTTCCTTTATATATCTCATGTCACTATGTTTCCGAGCATATAGTGCCTCTGGAACAGACTCATTATCACACTTTCAAGTAATAGTTTCATGATAAACGTGTCGAGTTTGTTATTGTTTTGTTGAAGACGGTTAATTTCGAATCTGTCCACTTTAACAACTTTGACCTGAATAATGATAAAACTAATTCTGCGAAGACGTTTTGCGGGAAGTGGTCCTGACACATACTTTTTACAGTCACATTTATATGGTTCTTCTGTAGTATGAATGTAAAGAACTGCACTCCCAGTTTTCAACGTGTTGTACTTGCTTTTGAATTAATTAATGGACCTGCGCTCCCATTATTTCTCTTGTTTGTCGGTATAGCAATGGCGGAATCTGCAACTTTGTTTCCCCTGTTTGGTATCTGGGGAACTTCAATGTATTATTTTTTCCCGTATCCTAAATCTGTTCGATAATTCAAGCTTTTGAGAGACTGATATATGGGCCAGAATTGAGTAATAGAAATAAATATGAAATACACTTATTGTCAGAAGTTGAGAAACATTATGATCGCTTAGAGATTACTGTATATTTTTTATTTTCTCAGATACATTGGACGAAATTAAAAATAGTGTAAGCAGATAACAGTGTATATATGAATTCACAATCATATATTTTTTTTCGATTAGACTCGTGTAAGATTAATACTGAATCGGGAAATTTTGTGACAGAAGTTAAGAAACATATGTTATTCGCATTATATAATTACTTGTAACAAAAACTTTCAACGAGAAAAATAATCTAATAAGATTTTGGATAACTCTTATATCCCTCGGATTTGAAGACTGTATGTCATTTGCAAGACACTGACTCAATTAATCGTACACGCAACGCAGGCTATATTTCACACCACATTTTTGTAATTTTTGCGTTAAGATTGAATTTCCAATTGACATCTAACGTTAATCATAGAAGTGTTCGATTGGGTTCTATTACTTATACATCACTTAATTAATACTTACAGTAATTACAGTATTAAATCTTCCCGTGAAATAGATAGATTTAGACCTTAATACCTTCATATTTCAAATTTTACAGAAATTATGCTGAATATGTATCTCAAATAATATAGTTGTTTCACCCTATCGTAGAATAGAAGATAAAATGTAATAAAGTCATCAGTTATATTCTACTAATTTTGATCATAATTGAAAATAGTCAATATTATTCATTCTACTTGATGTAAAAGCGACAGAGCTTTCGCCTGGAACTGAAAAGCACGCGCATGACAGAATTTCCTCCTATATTGCGTTTTGGAGAATATTTCATTTCTCTTCCGAAGTCATGACAATGGTATTTATAGAAGAATTGTCATCAAAAATTATTGAGGGAGTTTTATTACAATTTTGAGAAAAAGAAAATAATTATAATCACTCTTTTCCAATCCCAGTTCATATTATCCTTTATAAAATTCAAATTAGTTACATATAAAAATTAAGTATAATCATCAATAGTACTGTAATAATTTTCATCCTAATTGACATTCTCATAGTAACATAAGGTTTAGGTGTAGGCTGAACAAAATCATTTCGCTATTTACTTCAGTATTTATATATCATGTCTGTAAATATGAAACCGGAATTTGCCTATAGATGGCCCTAGCTGATAATGTAGTTATCACTAAACTGCGTCATTGATGCCAAAAGTCTTTGTTGACTTCTCACAAACATTTTGGACTCAGAACAATACAAGTTTCATACAACAGCACAGTTTGTAATAGCGTTGAACATGTCGAATTTTGTGCCTGGAAACTACGATTTGCGGACAGCATTGATTTTCAAATGGTAATTTGAAGAAAACTGCTGCAGAATCGCATCAAATGCTTGTCGAAGCTTACGGTGAGCATGCTCTTGGTAAATCACAGTGCTTTGAGTGGTTTAAAAAATTCAGAAGTGGCAATTTTGACATATGAACGAAGAACGTGGAAGGCCACCGAAAAAGGGTGTGATGTATTATGAGCTGTTAAGACCTGGCGAAACCGTTAATACTGAGCGCTACCTACAACAAATTGTCGATTTGAATCAAGCTTTGCGTGAAAAACGACCAGAATATCAAAAAAGGCAACAAAAAGTAATTTTGCTTCATGATAATGCACCATCACATACAGCAAAACCGGTCAAGAAAACAATTGAAGTGTTCAGTTGGGAAATACTTTCGCACGCGGCTTACTCACCAGACTCGGCTCCGTCCTATTACTATTTATTTGCATCGATGGGACACGCACTTTCCGACCAGCACTTCACTTCTTACGAAAATATACGAAAATGGCTCGATGACTGGTTTGCCTCAAAAGAGCGACAGTTTTCTTGGCGTGGCATCCACCAATTGCCAGACAGGTGGGAAAAATGTATAGCTAGCGATGGGCAATACTTCGAATAAAATATTTTTAATCATTTTCATACAATAAACGTGTATTTTCTATACAAAAATTCCGATTTCATATTTATGTAGTATCGGAAAAGGGAGAGGTGTGCGTTTTGTTACGCTGCGAGGTTTTAGTATAGATCGCGTCTCTGGCCGTCGCTCGCGGTCCTACAATGTCACAGGCGAATCGCCCTGTCTGCCCGACGAGGGGCATACAATGTATCAACGAGCGCATGGTTGCCGGCTAGCAGCGACTTCCAGAAACGTCGATCTCAGTTTGTTTAGTTTTAAGAGAAATGCGATATACGTGATCATAGGCGCGAACGGTGGCGTGATCCGAGCGTAGTGGGGGGTTGTCTCTCCGAGAGGACCGAGAAACGACCTAAGGACAAAGGGAGTCCTTTACGGAGATTCAAAGAGCACACGTCGAGAGGTCGAGTATTAAAAGCCGCTAAGCCGAACGAGCACGTGGACATTGTACATCACCGGATATTCCGTCACGCTTTGTTGTTACATTAATCATTGTTAAATATACTATCTATCACCTTGTTAGCAATTAAAGCAACTTTCACTTGCCCTTTCCTCTAAGAACCAATCAAGTTACCACATTTATATACCTGGTATATGCTTATATGGATTTTTAATTTTTGTAAACAGTCGTCATATTTAGTATAATTTGATTCTACAAGTAATTACAATGAATATGTGTATGTTCTGTAATTGCCAATCATATGTTCATACATACTACATAACTACCTAGCGAGAAACGCTCGGGCTTTGTCTTTATCTTTGTTACTGTGGATTCTAACTTCATCGGTCGTGTACAGGTTACGTTCACTCTAGATTACCTGAAAAGTGTGCAAAAGGGATAGCGATAGAGAGAGAGATAGAGAAAGAGAGAGAGATTCGGCTACTATGGATAGGAGTATACTTTCATTTACAGTACCAAAGAAAAGGAAAAACCGATGAAGAGATGCGACTTACTCTTAGAGCTTATTGATTCGTCGTTCATTCATACACGCACAGTTTCTTTAGATTTATCGTGTCGCCGATCGCGTTTATCATACACTTGTAAGTACGCGACCTAGGCCAATGCATAATCACTACCGCACCACTCAAAAGTGTACACTCGAGTTACACTCAGTACATGCATGAGTGTAGTAAATAGCAGCAGTGATTCTGTTCAAAAATTCTGCGTAATGCCATCAGTTATTCATGTCGATTCAGATCTATCAGTTTATGACATGATTGAAGGACTCGAAGGAAACAACATGCATTCTA
Source organism: Bombus polaris (assembly GCA_014737335.1). Classification (NCBI taxonomy): domain Eukaryota; kingdom Metazoa; phylum Arthropoda; class Insecta; order Hymenoptera; family Apidae; genus Bombus; species Bombus polaris. The sequence goes on from JACXIO010000356.1 coordinate 48,497, forward strand.
CTCGCAATTCAATGCGATTTACCGTTAGGACGGTTTCATCGATATTGCGACTCGAGGAAGCCATCGTTTAATCCCTTCTAGAACAAAACATAGAATATCACAATTTGTTTTTAATGTAGTATTCAACCTAACCCCAATCAAGAGTGGAGAGTTTATATTTGAACAATTTTCAATCAGATTCTTCTTCTTTTTTACTAATAATAATAATTACTGTAAAATGTAAAGACTAGAATTAAATGAGGCACAAAATATGTAGTTACTTACATTCTTGGATTTTGAAGCGTCGTCTTCTTCTTTTAAAGCCTTTCCCTCTAGAGATTTCAGGAATCATCTATAATACAGCTGTATTTTCTTCCAGTCACGGGGAGACGCGTTCGCGAGGATGCGCGTCAACGGGAGTCGTAAATTCCCGTTACGATTATAATAATCGACACCACGAACAGGTCGAATCGCTTATTTCTTTTAGGATAATAGGGGTGGTTGATGTGGTATAACACTGCAATTAACAGGTTATAAGAACTATATTTCCAACAACTTAGTATAATAAAGAGTTACGTCGTTTCGGAAGGTGTAAGTGTCGTAGACGACTGTTTGATGGGTGAAGACCCAATAGCGAGACGCTGACTGTTCTCAAGTTAGAGAATCTGTGTTGAGATACGGACTGATCTATAGACAAGATCGAGTCCGAATAGATATGTTGATGTTGCCTGAATGTAGTAGAAGCAGTCCGAGATGTTGATTGATCCGTAGGTGACTTGGCAGTTGTCGACTTGGTGCCGGAATACTGACTGAACTAATATCGTAGAAGCAGTAAAGTGCATTCTCGTGTTATTACGGAGGAAAGCTCGGTGTGGTTGTGCCTTTTGAACTGTAGAGGACAAGGTATACAGGATGTTTGACCGTGAAATTTATTGGAGGTTATCGTTTGTTGTCGAAACCGTCGAATATATTTAAAATAATAAATTAATGTACAGCCTATATTCGCTAAGTCGTTAGTACGAAGTATAAATCGCAAAATAAAGTCGCGGATAAATACTCGATAAATGATCCTCACGTAACTCGGTAGATAACTCGTGATAACACTTGGATCGCTCGTTAATACAGAAAGATGCTCGTAGGTACTAGGAGATACGAAACTCTTTTCGGTTGCGACGGTTTATTTATACTGGTCGGGAGGGGGGGTGTCAGAAAATTTGAATTCGTCTTAGATCGACGGTTGCCCATAACGGTAACTTTGTTTTGTCCGGAGTTTGTCTATCGTTATGTTTCGTGCGTCAAGGCGGTGTCCGTGTTCCGAGGCACAACAACAACAACATGAATCGCTCTCGATCGACCAATGACTCATGTGCCGCTACACACCCATAAACCGAAAATACTTACAAGATTATAGATTAAGTTAAAAAGATTCTGTTTATCGTGGTTCCTTAGGTTTATTACGGGTCTGTATAAGGGTGCATGGGCCTTGGCTGCCAGACCACGAGGGACGTCGTACCGACCATCTCACGCGACGTAACAACAGCTTTCACACTGTATGGTCCGGCTCCTAAAAATCGGCTACTAATAGGAAGCGTCATGGACACATGTGTTACAATTTTATTGCACGAATTATGCTGAACGTTTCTGTATTGCTGTTGCAGTTTCTTCAGCGATACCTTCGGTTTCCATTTCAGGTCTCTTCAAGTGTCTTCTATCTGATTAAATTCAAAAAGCGCGAATTGCAACGAATCAATTCTCCTTTGCTTTTCAGATTGGTCAAGTGCGAAATTGAAGTAATATGTTGCATTACATTATTATGCTTAATGCGCAATCTACAGTTCTTATAAATCTCATTCTCAGTAATTGTGCACACAGGTAACTTCTAATTTCTACACAAATCGCGTAATTACAAAAAATATTGCTGCGTCGGAATAATTCGCTGAGCCACATGATATTTACTTATTTACAGTATTTACGTATGTAGCATGTAGCGATTCTAACGGAAATAAGTGTCCGGCTGCGTGTTGGTGCGAGGTGGCGGTAAGCGTTGGTATAATAGTTTCTTAGACGTCTTGCGGAAATAGAATTTATTATCTATTTATTTTTAACCTGAGTATATTTCACACCCGATTTAGAAGTCGACGAAGATTGGCTTTTGAATAACGATTCCGCGATTACGTACATATATGAGCTGTATTTGCCTTACACCTTACACTCGACCACTGTTTCCGACAACTCAACAGATTCTACATGCGGTTCTTCTCTTTTCTTAGGAGAGGAAAAACGTGTGGAGGCTTAGCCGAGGATAGATAGTGCGAAATAATGAGAGCGAGTTTTGCTGTCGCAACTCGTTATATATTTTGGATAAATAAGTAGATGTACATATAACAAGTATTCCGATATAATATGTCGCGGAGATACCCGATAACGCTATTAATCTCTATCAATACTGGCTTGATATTGTGCTATATTCTCTCTCGCCCCCGATCGCGTCTGTTTATTTATACTGGTCGGGGGAGAGTCGGAAAATTCGAATTCATCCCAACTCGACGGTTGCATGTAGCGGCGACACTGTTTCGCCCGGAGTTTATTTGTTCATACATTACTTGTATTCTAACGGTCTTGATACTCCGAGGCAAAACAACAACATGATTTGATTTGTCCTCTAAATCATGTGCCACTACAAACGCTTTTCATATTGCGCACGGTCCTGAGGCGTTTTTCCATATGTCATTGGATTTAAGGCAGAATCTCCCTAAATCTAGGTTTAACGAAGATCCTGGGAGACTCCAACGCACTGAACCAACTCAAATTTAGCCAATCAACATCGACGTCCATTTCCCTCACTTTCCGAACCAACACCTTCCTTAACGAATCCGATGATTCCTTACCCTTAGATACAACCAACCATAGTTTTCCAAAGCAGCATCATTGTGACGGAAAGTCAGTCAGTTGTGAGTCGCTAGACGAGTGGTGAGACGCTGGTCCGAATTGATCTGTGGCGGATCATGAGTCATAGGACATTTCGGATTATGTTACTGTTTTGCCTCTGATTAACTAAACCGTTAGAAGAGGCAAAACACACAACAGGTAAACTCCCGGAAAAACAAGGTCGCCGCGATGAGTAATCGTCGAACAACGACGAATCCGAATGTCCTGACTCTCACCAGTCGATATTAGTCGATATTAGCACACGGACGCGATCGTGACGAATTAATTGGTGTCTCGAGAATCCGAGCGATCATAGAATATTTAACATCGGCCGATATTCAATCTTGTACGACGAGCTTCACGCGTTGTAATTTATTATAACGGACTTTGTATAACACGAGTTTCAAATCAACTGACGACGCCTGAATCGCCGTGTTATTAATTCACAAAACGCGCATACAATCCTCCACATTGGTGACCCCGACGTGATAAAACAATGGCATCGAAGAACTCCGCAGCTTCCGTCGGTGCGGTAATTCGCGTTCCACTGTTGAAGCCGAACAAGATCGGTTATTGGTTCAATCTATTCGAGAGGCAGTGTCGATTACTAGGCATTACGGACGAGGATGAAAAATGCACACACCTCCTCGCATGTCTGGAAACGGAGCATGTGGAACGCCTGGAGGACTTAGTGACGGAAACCTCGGCTCCGGGATCGTACGAACGGATGAAAGAACATATCATGCGGAGCGTGGCAGAGTCCGACAGCGAGCGGGTGAACAGGTTGGTAGCGAACAAGGTAATGGGCGACCGTAAACCGTCGCAGTTCTACCAAGACCTAAAGAAACTTGCGAGCTCGTACACGTCGGAGCAATTTGTCCTCACACTGTGGAAGAACCGACTACCTGCTCCGGTCCAGGGAATAATAGCGGTGATCGACGAAAAGGACATCGAGAAACTGACCAACGCTGTGGAGCAGGTGGAGGAGGTATATAGACAGAATCCCCCGCGGGGGTACGGTGTCGCGGCCGTTAGCAATCTGCCAGCGCAGACTGAGAGTACTTCCAACTCACACTCCTCCGAAATGAGGGAAATAAAGAGCGAAATAAGTAAGTTGATTGCGGCATTAAATATACGCGAGCGACGATGTTCGCGTTCGCTCGGAAAGAAACGCCGTCGCGCGAAGACACCGGGCGGGCTCTGTTTTTACTATTCGAGGTTTCGCGAACGCGCGTTAAAGTGCCGATCCCCGTGCAAGTGGAAGCAGGGAAACGGGTCCAGCCGTCCGTAAACGCGGCGAGCGTCGACGGCTTAGAAACGCGCCTCATTTTGATACGCGACCAGAGGTCTAACATCGCGTACTTAATAGACACTGGTGCGGACGCGTGCGTCTACCCGCGCAATAAATTACGGGGAGAGACCGCGAAAGACGATTACGAGTTATTCGCAGCAAACGGGACCCGAATCGCAACCTACGGGACTATCACCTTGTCCCTCGACTTGTCCCTGCGACGCGAATTCAGGTGGAAGTTTATAATCGCTGACGTCAAGACACCCAGCATAGGCGTCGATTTCTTATGCCACTATGGGTTACTCGTCGACCCACGGAACCGACGACTCCTGGACAAGTCCACCCGGCTGTCCACGAGAGGATACGCCGCCACGACCGACGTAGGCTCCATAAAAACGGTCGACAGAGAGTCTACGTACCACCAACTGTTGGCGGAATCCCCAGCTTTAAACCGACCGCCCGTCTTTCGACGAAGTTCAGTAAGGCATGGTGTACAACATCATATCTGCACGACACCCGGAACCTCCGTCCACGCCAAATCACGCCGCTTCGCCCCCGATCGACTCAAGCAGGCGAAGGCAGAATTCGAGGTCATGATAGAACAAGGAGTGATGCAGCCATCGCGAAGCCCGTGGGCATCACCCTTACACATCGTGCCGAAGAAGGACGGAGGAATTCGACCGTGCGGCGACTATCGGGCATTGAATGCCCGCACGATTCCTGACAGATATACACCACCACACATCGAGGTCTTCGCGCAGAATCTGCATGATAAGCGCATCTTTTCAAAAATCGACCTTATCCGCGCTTATCATCAAATTCCGATCGCGCCGGAAGACGTACCAAAGACCGCGATTACGACCCCGTTCGGTCTATGCGAGGCGACTAGCATGATGTTTGGGCTTCGTAACGCCGCCCAAACATGCCAGAGATTCGTAGACGAAATCACGAGAGGTCTCGATTTCGTCTACGCGTATATTGATGATTTCTTAATCGCGTCCGAGACCGAAGAGCGACACCGCGAACACTTGCGGATCCTGTTTAAACGACTAGACGTGTACGGTGTCATGATTAACTTAGCGAAATGCGAATTCGGTGTACGTGAAATTCAACTTCTCGGTTACACCGTCACCGCCGAGGGGATAAAGCCTCTGGCTGAGCGCGTTGACGCAATAGCGAAAGTACCCTTACTCGCGACTATTAAAGATCTGCGAAGGTACCTCGGGATGATCAACTTCGATCGACGTTTTATACCGGGGGCCGCGCAAACTCTACAACCACTCACCGACCTGCTGAAAGGCACACCGAAGTGCAACGCGTCTTTTGAGTGGTCCGATCGAGCTGAAAAAAGCTTCCGCGAGTCGAAACGCGCCCTAGCAAACGCGACGATGTTAGCGCATCCGATTCCAGGCGCGCCCGTTAGCCTCGCGGTCGACGCTTCCGATTTTGCTGTGGGTGCTGTTCTCCAACAACGCGTCAAGGATACTTGGCAGCCATTAGGTTTTATGACAAAATCATTGTCCCCTGCGCAACGAAAGTACATCCCGTACGATCGAGAGCCATTAACGTACGCGTTTAAGCAGGATCTCGACAAGTGTTCGCCAAGACAATTTCGCCTCCTCGACTACGTCGGACAGTTCACGACGGATGTCCGGCATATTAAAGGGACGGACAACAATGTCGCCGATACTCTATCCCGGATCGAAGCGATCGGGAAATCAGTCGATCACGAAACGCTAGCCGCAGCGCAAGAAAAAGACACAGAGCTGCGCGACATCATGAAGTCCGGCTCTAGCGCGCTGCAAATAAAAAATGTGCGATTTCCCTATCGAGCCGTCGGATTATTTTGTGATATTACAACGGACGAACTGCGACCTTTTGTACCGGAGCCGTTACGACGCGCGGTATTTCATTCGCTACACGGACTTTCCCATCCGGGGATGCGCGCTGCACAAAAATTGGTGATGAAACGTTTTGTCTGGCCGTCCATAAATGAAGATTGTCGAATGTCTACGCGGCAATGCATACCGTGCCAACGTAATGAAGTCACCAGGCACGTATCCTCACCGGTTGGAACGAATAAACCGCTAGCAGGACGCTTCGAACACATACACGTGGACATTACCGTGATGCAATATTCGCAGGGATACCGATATTGTCTAACGTGTATCGATCGTTTTTCGCGTTGGCCTGAAGCCGTCCCAATCGCCGACATGGAAGCGCCAACCGTGGCCTCGGCCCTCCTTTCGACCTGGATTTCGCGCTTTGGCGTCCCCTTGAAAATAACAACCGATCAAGGACGCCAATTCGAATCGCGTTTGTTCGAAGAATTATGCCGGTTGCACGGTATCACACACTTACGCACGACTGCCTATCATCCCGCGTCTAACGGAATGGTAGAGCGACTGCATAGACAACTTAAAGTAGCGATCAAGTGCCACGATACGAGCAACTGGGTCGAAATCCTTCCGGTAGTATTATTAGGTATTCGAACCGCAATAAAGGAGGACTTAAACGCAACGGCGGCTGAGATGATTTACGGCACCGGCATACGTTTGCCGGCAGAATTTTTCCTAGCAACGGAGCAACAGGCCAACTCAGAATACGCGGACCGGCTAAAGGAACGGATGGAGAAAGTCAGGCCTCATCCAGTTACGCGCCACGGCGATAAGAAAATTTTTATCTTCAAACAATTAGAAACAACGCCGCACGTTTTCTTACGCCGTGACGCAGTAAGAGATCCTTTACAACCTCAGTACGATGGGCCCTATAAGGTAGTAAAGCGAAGCGAAAAAGTGTACACCGTCAAAATAAACAATCGCGACGTAACGGTTTCCATCGGCCGCTTGAAACCTGCGTTTGTGGTCACCGACGACCTCGAGGAACAAACCGACGAACCCCGCGACATAATTATTCCGGTAAAGACGACGAGTACGCACGAAGATACCAGCGAAAGCAACGAACAAGCCGCGGAAAGAAACACTCTGGATAGGTATGTTACTCGATCCGCGCGCAGAGTCCGATTCCCCGACTGGTATCAAGCAGGTTTCGGATAAGAGTCATACACATTTTTAAAGTAACGACCAAAAAAAAATTTTTTTAAATTAATTTATTAAAACGTTAAGGCTGGAAGGGGGTGATGTGGCGGCTCATGAGTCATAGGACATTTCGGATTATGTTACTGTTTTGCCTCGGATTAACTAAACCGTTAGAAGAGGCAAAACACACAAGAGGTAAACTCCCGGAAAAACAAGGTCGCCGCGATGAGTAATCTTCGAACAACGACGAATCCGAATGTCCTGACTCTCACCAGTCAATATTAGTCGATATTAGCATACGGACGCGATCGTGACGAATTAATTGGTGTCTCGAGAATCCGAGCGATTATAGAATCTTTAACGACGGCCGACATTCAATCTTGTACGACGAGCTTTACGCGTTGTAATTTATTATAACGGACTTTGTATAACGCGAGTTTCAAATCAACTGACGACGCCTGAATCGCCGTGTTATTAATTCACAAAACGCGCATACAATCCGCCACAGATCGTTGATAGTTGGCCGTAATAACGAATCCGAATTTCTCGACATCTGGTGCAATCATCTCCCGACTTGAATCGCACCGCAAAACGTATCTGACGTGATTCTTCTACATCTATCACGCACATCACCTCAAATTGGTGACCCCGACGTGATCGACAGCGACAAGAGGTGCGACCGTGATAGCGCTACGAGCCTTCCATCATCATGAATCTAAGACTGTGGCAATCTGGTCCTGCCGCTACGACGAACACGGACTGCCCTTCCTTCTTCAGCAAAACTCGACGCTTCACCGCCGACTCACGCATGCAGGCGACTACTGGATACAAAACGACTACTGGGAGGAACGGAGGCCTACGACCGTACGCGGAACGCGCCCGCACCGTACCGACAGGTATCCATGGCCACATCGAAGACTTCGCGCAACATCGGCAGGGGTTCTTAACAACAATCGGCTGACGCTTTACCACACTAAGATTATAACGTTATCACTGGTAAGGGGGTATGTGGCGGCACTCGGCAAGCCAAATACCACCAGTCGACACTAACTAAGCAACGGACACGGTGGCACAGTTGTTAGCGTCTTAGGTTTCGAACGTTCGGGACCCAGGTTCGATTCCCGGCGCCCGTAGTCCGATTTTACTTCCACGCACAAAAAAAACGGAGGAAAAATCAGCAGTGACATCAACAACCCCTAGCGACAATTACCTCGGACAAGGCCCAATCAGCCAATTACAGCTATCACGGACAACATACATATGTACATCTACTACCACCTCAATATCGTAGTAACTTAATCGATAAACGATATTGCAGTGGTCGTTGGTTCCCAGCCCGCAGAAATTCACTGTTGGCCACGGCCGCTAGCAATATTAACGCCACCACGGAAACCGGAAATCAATATTATTATCATAATTAAATACGGCGAATTCGCCTTGATCAACGATTCCGCTAAGAAATAATTGCAAACACCGCGAACTAGCGCTCGATCGCAGCATAAATTTCCGGTTGTGCTTTAAACGGAGCAAAATATGCCTTGTTCCGTGATGACGTATTCACTTGCGATAATGAACAGTTTGTGAACTACAAACTATTAAACGAATCGAATAAAGTGGATAGAAGATTAAATCGATCGATATGAATATGTTGAGGTTATTAGATGTATAAATAGAGAAACGCGTGGATAAATTGTAAGATAGAAAATATATTTTAATATAGAAGTGTAATTACAAGTAGGAATACAATTTGAGCTGGTCTAAATCCGCACGCTACCAGTGTTACCCTATAACTGAAAACCCCGAAGCCAACGTTGCCTGTCTACAGTTTATGGTCTGCCTTCCTGCCGTCTGCGAGAAAGGCTGTGGCGGCACTCGACAACAAATACCGCAACTCAACACTAACTACGCAACGGACACGGTAGCGACGCAGGTTAGCGCTCTAGGTTTCGAACGTTCGGACCCGGGTTCGATTCCCGGCGCCCGTGGTCCTATTTTTCGTCCTCGCATCAAAATAGAAGAATAATTAGCAGTACCCCAGCAGCGATATCTACAGCCGGCAACTACAACTATCACGGACAACATATCTTCACCTCTGCAAGGCCATCCGCTCTGAAACAATAATCAAGTAGACGAAACATCCTGCATGTTACAGCTATCGAAATAATAACAAAACAGTAACGGAATAGCCGCTTCTGATATACATCCGACGATAACCCCTCCAAAGGGACTAAAACCTCAATATAAAAACCCTCCTAAATTAGCGCTCAACACTTTATTCTGTTGTAACACTTTGAAACGTCACTCTGTTGGATTTATATAATGAAATTTCCATCATCTTATACGAAGTTCAATTTCTTCACCTTTTTCGTGAAACGCTCGAACTGCTCGAACTATCGGTTTCGTGATTTCTTGTGTCTCCGACGTGACACCGTCGATGGCTTCAATGCTTAAGAAAGCTAAAAAGACCAGATGTAGAATTTTCTTATAAGTGGTGACCACTTCAACACTCTCCCTAAAACTCTATACCCCTGTAAACAATTATCTCTTAATATTTTTCTAACTCTTGTCGTAAATATCTGAACCTTGATTTTGTCAATGCCTTCATAAATACATTTGCCAGCTGCCTTTCTCTTTTCCATTCAAATTAATTTATTACTAAAAAGAACTATGAGAAGACTGAACAGATCATGTAGAGCTTTTTTTTTAGAAGTGATAATCACTTCGACACCCTCCCTAAAAACTCTACATCTCTACGAACAATTACCTCTTAACATCTTTTTTATTTTTCAAACCTAACTTTTGTCTTAAATATTCAAATCTTGGTTTTGCCTTTGTACATATATCTGCCAGCTGCTCTTCGCTTGTTACATACGTTACATCAATTTCACCTCTATTGTATAAATCTCGCAAGAAATGATATCCTACGTCAATATGCTTACTTCTTTGATGGAAATCTGGATTCTTAATTAATTTAACGGCACTAGTATTGCCTACACGTAGCATATACTTAAAAATCTCTATTTTACATTCGAGAAATATTTTCTTCAGCTACATAATTTCTTTTGTTCCTGAGGCTGCACTGACATACTCAGCTTCGGTCGTAGATAGAGCTATACATTCACCTACAGAATGACCCAGGTGCTCACGAGACACGGCGTGTTCGGCGAATACCTGAGGAAAATCGGACGGGAGACGGCGGGCATCTGTCACCACTGCGGGGAGGGCAGGGACACGGCGCAGCACACGCTGGAGCATTGTCCGGCGTGGAAGTCGTCCCGCTACAACCTGCGGCACGTCATACGAGATTGACCTCCTCGGCGATTGTAGAAGCGATGTTGGGCGGGCCACAGGAATACGAGGCTGTCTGCCTCTTCGCCGAGCCAGTTACGCTCGCAAAGGAGCGAGCAGAAAGGAAAAGAAAGAATAACTCCCACCCTTGTAGGATAACGCGATGGAAGGAGAGGCAGTCAGGCAGCCTAGAGCAACTTCATCGTCATCTCAACGGACCACGACTAGAAGGGGGGATAGCGCTAGGGGCAATGCCCCCCTCCCCTAATGCCAAATTCAACAGTCAGAGAATTATTAGGACTGGCTCGAACAAGAAGACGCGGAAAGGGGGCACAATAAAACACAATTCGTAAGAGGTTCCTGGAGCGCTCCTGTCATACGTTACCATTATACTGTTACCGTTTATTAGCAGCAGCGGAGTGTCCATGAGGATTTCTCCACGTGTATAAAAAAAAAGGTAAAAAATCTCTTATTTTTTCATAATATAATATTTGAATATAAGTATTATTCTGCAAATAACAAGCAGTTACACTAGATCCGCAATATATTAATTGTAGGATGTAAACAGCTACAGAAACATTGTCGGATGGACTGCAGTTTACTCCATTGTACCTTATTCTGGCTTTGACAGGCTTATCTGGGTAAGTAGTAATTTGCTGAGATTCTAAGAAGATTGTTGGTAGTGGACGCTTTACATCTAATATTTTACTTGTCTGATGAAGAGTGGCAACAGGCACCGTTGAATTTGCATACTTATATTCCACTCGTAGAGCGTAAACACCGTCACGAGTAAAATACTCGCAGGGAATGATGATTGAAATGGTTTCATTTCCCGAAGGCAACTGTTCTAGTTGAATTTCACCTATTAATTCTGATATGTCTTCAAAAAGATACAGTACTCTCAGTAGAAGAAATTGATTAGAAATATTTTTAAGTGATTTCGAATTTGCATTTTCTTCTTCTTTGAATCCATATTTGTACTTTGTTTTTTCTAATGTTTCAGTCGACTTTGTAACAGATATTGTAAGGTCTCTCGAAAGGGCAACGTGAGAAGAAGGAGAATCAATTTTCAATGCAACAAACTCATCTTCTTCCTTTATCATTGATCTAGTAATATCGAATTCAAGGAGGATGGTAACTAGTATTCCAAGGAAGAGCCATTTAAATTTCAAGTTCATATCCAATTCGTCATCTGTGTTCAATTTAATTTTCTAGTTTATCTGGATGCAAACATTCTCCTCGTGAATAATTTTTCTCGTATTGAGAGGAGGAGAGTCATAAATGTGCTGTTGGTGGAGGATGCACCACTGCAATTAGCAGAAATCGATATCGAAGGACTTGTGTACGCCGCAAACTTTCACTATTCACTTCTCCAACATTTGTTCACCTTCGCAATTTAGGAAAATGCTTGACAGTACGTCATCTTTATTACCATTAACCATAATGTTACGCAATAACATCATAATCTGTCTTATTTATGTTTCCAAACTTTTACAGCAGTCTTGCAGTACGTTGAACTCTTATTGCTTTATCATTCATCATTCATTCATTAGTATAATTGTACTAATACGGTAACTGTCTATACGGTTCGGAGATGAATACTACGTCCACCTTATCCTCACATGCGTACTGCACTAATAAATCTTGTACAAGTCTGCACCTATTCAAGTTTATGTGTAAGGCCTTTACCTTCTCCTGCCCTTATAATCCCTCCTAACCATCGGACAGGCCAAGGAGGCTGTAACGTGCCTTGTGTTCACTCTCTCGTGCTTACAGCACATCGCACACCTTGGCTCCTTTGTGCACTCTCTCATCACGTGTTCACTACTGCCGCACTTCCTACACAATTCCTTACCCGGGCACAACACCATGTACCATGCAGCCATATGCCCTAACATATGGCGTTTAAAGCATCGCTGCATATTTGGCAGCAGCCTCGCCGAAGCGATAGTCAGTCCTGAACCTTCTCGCCACTTCCTTCCGTGGGACCGCACTAACGGGTAACACCACCACCGCCACCTGAGCACTCTATGACGCCATCCTCAACGCTCTCACCTCAACAGTTTCTCCCTTCTTTATTCCCCACTATCCTCTCATGTTCTCCACCCACTCCTCCTCGGTGGTAAGGGGATTGATATTCCTTATCTGCACAGTAGCCCTATCCAATAATACAACTACCTCCGTTGCATCGCACAAGGCGGCCTTATGCTTCTCCGCCACCTCACTCACTGCGATCTTCTTATCGAACTCGATGAGTATGTGACCATCCCTAGTATTTCTCATACTCGTTGTCCGAGTTACAAACTGACGGCCACTCAAAATCTCGAACACTATTGTTCAACATGCCAATGCAGAGGCCAATGGCGAAAACACAAACGAGTACTTTCTATTCAATGGACAACTCACCCCGATTTTTCTTTCATTGGAAAGTTTCTGAAAGCAGTTGTAGTCGGAGTAGGATGTTTCCAACAGTGTCTAATAATTTCGGAGCCAATTGAATGTAGACAGGGTGCAGGTTCCACGTTATCCGTTCTAGCTCCCCAAAAAGTAATTAATATTTTCTTTAGAATAAGAGTTCGTAATCCTATAAGTTTTGTTCGTTTGGATTTAGCAGTTTGTGCTTTATAATGTCATACCACATGTTTATAGTGCTTTGATCATATCTGTAAATAGTAATGTTTTGTTTTGCATATTTTTAATTGGGATGTGTGCCTTGGTAGCCATCAGATTTTGCCAAGTACAGCTTGAGTTTTCATTCCAAACAAGCGTATGTGTTATTTCTAGGTATGTTTTTTGTTCCAAGTTATTTCCAAATATATCATTTTATTCTTGAATGGATGAGATTCATAAGAGGTAAACTACACATGCCATTTCCTAATTGTATTAATTTTTTTAATCATTGTTTTTTTTTGTTTTTTATGCTTGTATTAGAAGATTATAACTCCTATGAAAGGTTGTTGCATTCTCCTTTAGTTTTATATGTTTCAGACAAGATGGCACACTTCCGTCTTTTCTTAATGCTCCACAGACACCTTTTTTCTTGAAATATTAGGTTGTCCGAAAAGTTTCTTTCGTTTTATAAGGAAATAATAGACGCACAATGTTGTTTATTTTATATTATTTTATTGAATTATGCACGGACATAATAATAGAGATGTAACGAAATGGATCATGCCTAATTTAATAGAATAATATAAAAGAGAATTTTTTTTTCATCTATTATCACCTTATGAAAGAAACTTTTCGGACAATCTAATAATTCCTCTGCGGTTTGCACACTGTTATAATAATTGTGCGTGTCACCTACGTGCTCAAAATTTATAAATGGTTGCAACTAAAGGGAAAGCGGATCTTCTTCTCTTCACAGATGGATTCACAGAAGGCATATGGCAACTTTCATACGGCGGTTCTCCACATCAGCGAATAGGAGCAATGACCATGAAACGCAACCACTTTAAACGCTCCTGGGCTCCGCCATGCTTGTGTCGGCTTAAGCCGGCTAGCGTATCTGGAGGTCGCTTGTCGAGCCATCAGTACAAAAAACTTTCCTGGCAATCGTATTCCTGCGCCGTAGATCATGAGTACGATCGGCAATATTTCGATCCAATTGCTCGTATTATAGCATTTGACTGCCGCGTTCAATTGACGATGTAAGCGCTCTACCATCCCGTTGGACTCGGGGTGAGAGGCCGTCTTGCGTAAATGCTCGATGCTGAACAACCGGCATAATTTCTGAAATAGTTGCGACTCGAATTGGCGTCCTGGGTCGGTTTTTATTTTCGCTGGTACGTAAGAAGGAGCTATCCATGTTGAAAGAAGGGTTGAAGCAACGGTTGATGCTTCCATATCGGCTACATGTATCGCTTCGGGCCAACGCGAGAAACGGTGTCTGCATCACGATAATGTCTACGTGTATGTGTTCGAATCTACCTGCAGACGATTCGAACGTTCTGACTGGGTATGCCATATGCCTGGTGACCTTACATCGCTGGCACTGTATACACTGTCGTGCCCAGTTTCGGCAGTCTTCGCTTATAGACGGTCAAACGAAATGCGTCGTCACCAGTTTTTGCGTTGCGCGTATCCCAGGATAGGAAAGCCCGTGGAGCGAATTGTATACGATACGCCGCAAGGATCTCGGTACATACGATCGTACAATGTCGCCCGATACATTGCAATTTATTTCTACGTGGTGATCGGGTAAACGTATCTTTTTCGTGCGCGCCTTATCCGCATTTCGCGGGATTGATTACAACACCGTAGTCGTTTAGGTGATTAAACAACGTTCGTAAGTGTACGCGATGTAGCTTCTTGTCTTCCGAAGCAATTAGAAAGTCGTTGATGTATGTGTCATGACCAACGCACTTTAAAACCGATGGGCTGATAACGGAGATAAAGATGTGGCGGCACTCGTCAACAATGTATATCGCTGATGTGAAGTGCTTAATGGGCCAACAATATTCCAGCTGTCCTTCCGCTGAAAGTTCGAAAAGAAGGCGTGCGTGACAACGGTCGCGGACGCCTAACAAACGCGTGGATAGTGGGGATATTGAGGGGTGACGTGAGGTGGTATGGTGATAGGTGCGTAAGGAATTACTCTTGGTGTTTTTAACGAACAACAGTTTATTTAGAATTAATCAACGATGCGAGTAACAATTAACAATTAACAATTACACTTAGCAGATAACTGGTAACAACTAACAAATAACGATAGACACCGAGAGATCATTCGACGCGTTGCTATGCAAATAGTACCGAGGA
>JACXIO010000357.1:0-27720 GCA_014737335.1 Bombus polaris
GATTCGTTGCTGAACCTAAGATCATTGTCATTAGCTTCTCGGGTATCTGATTATCGCGGTTACTTGTTAGATTCTGTGACAATCATACCTGCACTAGCGAATAACTCCTCTATTGTATAACGATAACATCTAATCTGAGTGTTGATTCGTTTCGCGCCCACAACCCTAGACCAAATCTTAACGCCTCTCCGACATATATTTATAATATTTATCGCGAATACAAACAAAAATGAATAGTGGTTAAATGTACAATTAATGTCAATAAATACTGTAGAGGTGATGATGTTATGTTGTCCGTGATAGTTGTTGTTGCCGGCTGTAGATGTCGCTGCTGGGGTACTGCTAATTATTCCTTTATTTTTGATGCGTGGACGAAAAATAGGATCACGGGCGCCGGGAATCGAACCCGGGTCCGAACGTTCGAAACCTAGAGCGCTAACCTGCGTCGCTACCGTGTCCGTTGCGCAGTTAGTGTCGAGTGGCGGTATTTGACTTGTCGAGTGCCGTCACAATACTGTGACTTATTAGTATAACGAATAATTGATTGTTTAAATGGTATAATGCCCTTTGCAATACTATTGCAACGCTATTGAAGTTTCAAAATATTTTGTATTACGTACATACATAATAACGGTGGCTTGCTGTACAAATATTGTGTATCCAATGTAATGTCTTCGCGATATAAACAATTCTAAAAATTCAATGATACCTCATAATTAAATAAATACTTCTTACATTGTATTTATCTTTATCAATGCTATTATAAAATTAATTGCAAATTATGCATTGATCCATTTTAGGAACATAAAATGTCAAAGGTGGGTGGTTCTCGAAAAAAATTCTATACATATACATTAAATGCGGTAAATTGAAACATTATTTTTGATAAATTTATGAGGTAGACATACATAAGTATAATTTTTATACATCATAAAGAAGCCGTCAAGAACTATTTGCTGCATAGAAAAACTGAAATTTTACAAAATCTGGATATACAACATTTGTGTCATAAACCATCGATATTATGTAATATACAGAGTGGTTGGTAACTGGTGGTACAAGCGGAAAGGGGGTGATCCTACGCGAAAAAAGAAGTCGAAAATATACAATAAAAATTTTTCGTTTGAGGCTTTGTTTTCGAGAAAATCGACTTTGAATTTTCGCTCGGTACGCGGGCACTTTATCACGTCTCGTTATAACGGATCTCACTGTAGATCGTTGTCTCGATGGATATTATTGCAGTTCAAGTTTGTTTTTGCCGTAACGGAAAATTAGGAATACATAATGAAATAATGTGAAGTAATCATAAAGTTTATTATTACAAAAATTGCTGAAAATGTTGCCCATTCTGCCGAACACATACTTCTGCTCTTCTAATTAAATTTCTATCAACACTTTCTAACGTATTCGATTGTTTTAAAGTATGAAAGGCTACAATAATCTTTTCTTTCAATTGCTCGCAACTTGCGATTTCTTCAGAATAGACAGTTGATTTAATATGGCTCCATAAATAAAAGTCAAGCGGAAATTCAAAGTCGATTCTCTCGAAAACAAAGCCTCAAACTTTCGACTTCTTTTTTCGTCTAGAATCAGCCCCTTTCCGCTTGGACCACCAGTTACCAACCACCCTGTATATGTGGTATTTATGTGCATATCATGTAGAATGTAACTCCTTCAACTTTTAGAATGGCGATATCTTAGGAATGGTGATTCTTAGGAAAGAAAATATGAGGAAGATTTTTGTAGATAATTTTATGATCTACAATTTTTGTTTGGGCTATATTTTCGATAAAACTCTACTGTTTTCAAGAAAAATTCAAAAAGTCCGAAAATTTTGACTTTGACCTTGAATAACGTTTTTAGCCCGCATGGAATCAATAGGGATTTTTGGCACTTTATTTCTACAGGTGTATTTATTTCCCAAGGTCTCTACCAAAATTTAGCTCCTTTGGAATTTCTGTTCTTTGAAATGTCTATTTTGACCGGACTATATGCTATATACGCAACATAAGAAGAATGTTGAGTTGGCTGTATCGTACTGACCTATCTCATTACTTCCAATAATGTCAAAAGTGCTTGAGAGGATAATATTATCTGGAATACTGGATATCATTTCATAAAAAGGTCTTTTTACGCACCAATTTGGCTTCTAGAGAAATCATTCTACGATCAAACAAGGTAGCTAATAGAAACAAGATTACTGAAGCTACAGAACAGAAACAATATTCTACCGCTACATTTCTCGTCATCGAAAAAGCGTTTGATAAAATATGACATGGAGGCCTGCTATATAAAATAAAACTAAACCTTCTTATCGCTTTTTATCATGTAATAAAGTCGTATCTCAAGACCAGAACATTTTTGGTGAAAATACAAGGCAGTATCTCTGACATTCACAAAATCAGACCTGGCGTTCCCCAGGGTAGCGTCTTAGGCTCATTCTGTATACCTCCCTATACCAGTCGATAACTCTAGTGGTCCAAATAGTGCACTATTCACATTTGCAAACAACACGGCCATAATAACCACTTACGATAATCCCGTGGCAGCTTGTCATTTACTTCACAAACACATCGAAACTTTGAACTTTGGCTAAATCAACGAAGAATAATATTAATCCTGAACAAATACAATCAAATTATTGTCACGTTAAAGAAAGCCAGTATACTTCCCATTATGCTCAACCATACTACGTACCATACTACAAACTAAAATAGTCATTTAGGTTCATATCTGAACTCCAAATTTACCTGGAAAAATCACATTCACGAAAAGATAGGACAAACTCAGACTAAAAAGGAAAGTATGCACTGGTTTACTAGTAAATATTTCAAACTCGATTAAGCATTCCACACACGAAAGCACACTGTTGCTATATAAATCAATCATAAAGCTTTCTATCTATAATTCTTAAAACAGTGGTCAGTGCTCCATGGTATATTCGCAAAGACCTATATAATAAAATCGGTTTTCGAAAAAATAAGGCAACTATGTAGTCATTACAAGAATCAGTCTGAAAAATCACCACAATAACCAAGGAACTTCATGTATCTGATCAACCCAGGTGATTATGGAAAAGACTCTCGATTGATCTTCTCCGATTACGTACTAAATCTTTACAAATTCCACAATGTTTAATTACAACAATACGGTAACACAATTGATATTGACTTTTTTTTAAATGGGATAACGTGTTCGTCTACGTGTCAAATGAATCTACGCCAATAAGCCAATTTACCGAATGAAACAAGTTATAAAACTTTTACGGGGAAAAAGGAAAGAAAAATATACCAACGTTGGTTTATTAAACTTTACTATTCTCATTTTTTGAATGGCTAACAATTCCGTAGAAATACTATCTCCATTTGTCAAGTGCACACAATAGATTGAAATTCTGAAAGCAGACTAGAATTTATCTGTGCGAAATGTAACTCGATCCACTAATTCCTGGAAACACAAACACGATCTCTTATATACCGTTTACGTAATTAAATTGCTTGAAAATCCGTTAACTCGTAAAGTACGAGAGAGTTTAGTTATACGTAAACATTCGTTTCTTATAAATCGAGAATTAAACGGATTTATAAATTATAACATGAACTTTTGTTCGTAACAACACATGTATATGTATGTATATCGAGTAAATGTGATCAAATTTTATAAAAATATACAAATTTATTCACAGATAGTACTTCATATAACACGTTTTCATATACATTTATATATTTAATAAATATTATATGAATACATATGATAAGATCACTTTTGTTGATTTCCTAACTTCTTATGAAACAGCTGAAGAATAGAATAATGTGATAGATAAAAAGATACATATATATAAACCTTTTGAAAATATGTGATACGTATAGAAATTTTGGAACAATGTTTTTGTTTGTAACAGAAATAGTTATTAGAGTATATGTTTGGTTGCATTAGTTGAATATTTGCCGGCGACAGACTAGAAAAATCAAAACATTCACAAGTTTTATATTTTTTTATAAAACATAAATAAATTCTCCTCGAACTTCCATCGGCCAAATAGGTATATATTCCAATAATGTTTTATTTATTTGTTTACTATTTTCTACTGTCGAATCTTTCTTCTTATGTTTATTTCATATAAGACCGATTTAAATTTTCCATGTTATTTACAAATATGTATATTGTTGCGTCGGGACCATTCAATGCACGACATGGTTTTTATACATTATTTATTTACAGACTTTAATATGGTACTGTTACGTCGCGTGGGACATCTGCACACCATCTTTCAATACCTGGCAGCCAGCGGCCCACCTACAATATACGTACAATGAATTTTTTAATATTCGCTTTTTTTATTGTTACGCTTACCAATCATTTCGCTAGTCGAGTCGTTCAGCCAAACTTTAATTTGTGGCGGCATCGACCACGGAACTTTCCAACGGCTTCGCAGTACAAAGAACTATGCCGTCAAAGCGCAATACCGACATGCCTAATGTACCATCGATATCCCGACGTTTCTTTCGCCGAATTCGCGGAAGAACGCATACGCGGCAACCGCGGTACATCTAATAAACGCGTGTGTGGTAGGGATATCGAAGGGCAACTAAGGAAAGAATCCGCGGTTTCGAACAAAAGTCAATCTATCATCTCAAGTCACCGAGTC
The DNA here is from genome assembly GCA_014737335.1 of Bombus polaris. Lineage (NCBI taxonomy): Eukaryota > Metazoa > Arthropoda > Insecta > Hymenoptera > Apidae > Bombus > Bombus polaris. The sequence goes on from JACXIO010000357.1 coordinate 4,649, forward strand.
TATAACACCTCGAGTCACCGGGCATTCTATCATCTCGAGTCAGTCAGTCGAATACAGTCAGTCGATAAAATACATTATCATCCGCGGCAACACGAACAGAGTCTCAGGTCGTACTCACTCGTAGTTATTTTATATCAAACATTCATTTGTATTACACCGAAGTTGTTGGTTCGTTGAAATATATATTAACCTGTTAATCGCAGCGTTATATTTAAATTAACTACCCTTATTATCCCACCAGAAATAAGGGATCGTACGATTCGTGGCGTCGATTAGTTAATCGTAACGGGAATTTACGACTCCCGTTGGCGCTCTTCTTCGAGATCGCGTCTCCCCGCGAACGTGCGAAATTTCAGGTACAGTAATGAAATCAACAATACGATCTATACGATTTTAAAAATATACATTTTTGTATAGAACGAGACGGGCTCCTTGAAGTTCGGGGACCAATTCTCTTTTTAAATATTCACAATCATTAGCGTAACGACCGCTTGATCGAACAATCGATCTACTTCATACTGTTGCAACAGTATCATAGCATTTTATATCTCAAAAAATGTAATATCTTTAGCTAACTTATAGTACTATTGCGTTTGGTTATAAACTCTTTATTGGGGGTGAAATCTTCCTGTGAAAATCTTCGTGTTGGTGTTTCTTTCATATCTGCAGCTTCGACATAAGCATAACAAGGCCTACTCTATATAAGTACATCATTCTTTAAGATCATGATATCTAAGGGAGCTGTGAAAATGACATTCTTACTACTAAAATTACTACTACCTACTTACTTAGGAAAATAGGAATGTTTTTAAAACCAGTCATATACGTTGATACACCAGTGATACAGCGATACACCAGTTCATATGTTGTTAGGCAGATATGGAATCCCTTTCACACTTCATTCCTTCCATAGCGATGGAATCTTTTCATATCGCGATGCTTTCATATAGCGATTATTCTATTATTCAAACGCATAATTCTCAATCGCTTTTAGTTTTAGACAAGTCGGTTTTCAAATTGATGTTCTATAGATAAGTTAATAAATTGGAAATTTAATTTATGTTTATGTTTAACATTAGGTTTACGGAACCCGTCAATTTGACGGAATTCAAACTTCGAAATGAAATACCCCAAAAAACCATAGCATTAATTTTAACCATTTTGCATCGTAAATTATTCATTTCATCCAAAGAATTTATACACACGATTATTTTTTTCTAAGCTTTCAAATTTTTTAAATTTGTATGTAGTATACCTATCTCTACGAACCCCGTCAAATTGACGGCCTAACTGATTTCATAAACAATCCTTATAAGTTTGCTTTGTTCGTAAAATCATTCCTCCAATAATAAATATAAGAATTTTCTTTTTTGTTGTTGTTGTTTGATTTGTCCTTTACAATTTGTTCAGTTGGACATTTGGTAAATAATATAAAAATAAAAGAAAAGTCTTTACTAAGATGCCTCCAATTCGTTATCTCAATCGCGCCTCGATAATGTAAACTAAAGCGGATTGTATGGCTTTCAACGAAATCGCTTATGCTTATCGCCGAAGAAACCCCTAAAGCAAGAGACGATCTTCAGTATTATTTCTGCAGTGACAGTGTAAAAACGTTTTTCAAAGACAGTGTGCAAAAGCTTCAGTTATTGTAGACAGTCCCCGCTTATTGTAAGTATTTACAATAGGGTAATTGAATTTGGGCTCAGTATTTTTTTTATTTTGACCAGTCTCCTTTTTTTAGCAATCATGAGATATAATAAGGAGATATAATAAGATATTGAACAAAATTGTCAACATCAACGAAGATTGTTCTGGGGATACCTCCGAAGAAGATCAGTATAAATTAGGCCAAAGCGTAGCTGACAGTGAAAGTTCTGAATACATTGAAAGTGGAGAGATAAAAGGATCTTCGAACAGTGAAGAGGAAAACTTCTTGAAAGTATGTCGTAACAAAAAAAGGATGCGTATTCTTTCTAGTTCTGACTCCGAGGATGAGAGGACGAGCATTCCAAGCACATCCCAAAGCGTAATGGGTGAAATTGAAATTGCAGTTGACGGGACACAGTGCATAAAATCGAAAGCAGGCGGATCTAGGGGTAGGACGCTCATTCGTATAATATTCAAGGACCACTAACGTTTGCAGACGACACTGCCATACTAGTGAGGCACGCAAATCCAGAAACGGCGGCTGTACTACTACAAGAACACATTACAAAAGTAGAAAAGTGACTGCAAAACAAACAAATAAAAGTGAACACCAGTAAGTGCAACCACATAACATTTACACTTAGAAAAGGAAAAATACCAGACATCCAACTGAATGGCGCCCACATAGCACAAACGAGGCAAGTCAAGTACCTAGGATTACACTTAGACTCACACCTTATATGGAAACACCACATAAAATCAATAATAAGCAGAATACGTGAAAAAAGGAAGCAGATGTACTGGTTAACCAATAGAAAATCTAAATTAAGCATAGAGAATAAACTCAACATATACAAAACAATAATCAAACCAATCTGGACATACAGAGTCCCACTATGGGGAACAGCAGCAATGAGTCACATAAGTAAAATAGAAACAGAACAAGCAAAAATATTGAGGTTAGTAGTTAACGCCCCATGGTATGTCAGAAATGAAGACATACGTAAAGATTTAAAAATTCCAACAGTCAAAGAGGAAATCGCCAGATACGCAAAAAAGTATAAAGAAAGACTGGAAACACACCCAAATCAGCTGGTTGCTGAAACGAACAAAAACACAATAGAAAGAAGACTGAAGAAGAAGCACCCCGCAGACCTCACAACAGAAATACNAGTAAACAACCCGGAAGATGGAACCCCGCTGGGGGTAACCATCCACATGCTATATTTTAATACTAAGGTATAAGATATTACCAAATGTCCTACTGGACAAATTGTAAAATTTAAACAAAATAAAATAAAAAAAAAAAAAAAATATTCAAGGATATCGCAGGGCCTACTAGCTACGGTAAGAGAAATATTATGTCGGGTTGTGTAACTAGTGCTTTGGAATTGATAATTGACAGACACATAATGGAACACATAAAAGATTGTACTGAAACCGAGGCACATTGAGTTTTGAAAAAAGACTGGTCAATCACAGTTGCTGAGTTACGTAATTTTTTAGGAATTCTATATGCCCGGGGCGCATATGCCCGGGCAAGCTTCTTATCTATGGACGAAATAATGGAAACCCGCTTTCTTCGCAAACACAATGCCCAGAGATAAATTTACAGAAATTCTGAGATTCATATGCTTTGACAAAAAAGACCAACGATCCGAAAGATTACAAACAGATAAATTTGCGCTGATACCTGAAATATGGAACAGATTTATAAGTAATAGCCAAGCTTGTTATAAGCCATATGAGAATATCTCAATAGATAAACAATTATTTCCAACGAAAGCCCGATGCATGTTTACGCAATATATGCCGAATAAGCCTCATAAATTTGGCATTAAGTTTTGGTTAGCAGTTGACGTCCAAACAAAATATATTTTGAATGGTTTCCCTTATATGGGGAAAGATGAAACTCGATGCTCAAAATCGTTGGACGAGTTTGTAATATTAAAATTAGCCAAACCATATTTACAAGGAGAAAAAGCAACCTTGGTTGGGGCCATCCGGTCGAACAAAAGAGAACTGCCAAAACCAGCGAAGGAAAAAAAGGACAAAGTCAAAACAAAGTTTGGTGTGGACGTCGTTGACCAGATGGCACACAAATATAGTGTGAAAGCAGGGAGTTTCCGATGGCCCCTTCAAGTTTTTTTTCAATATTCCAGATTTGTCAGCGATAAACGTTTATCAGTTTACACTGATTACAATTTGGTTCTGAGCTCCAGCCGTGACTTTTCAAGACTGAACCTCTTACAATTTGACTTTCGGTGGGATTTGTTCCTTTTTTTCTTTATCACCCCTCAATATCCCCACTACGTTGTAGGCGTACGGGACCGTTGGAACATCGATGACTCATTAGGCACTTCGGCGATATACATTGTCGCCAAGTGCCGCCACATTTTTACCTCCATCATCGGTTCATCGGATTTGAAGGGTGGCGGTCGTCACAAACGTATGGATATTATATAAAGAGTGCACCAGATCGAAAATATCCAGAAAGGAGTTTATATTTTGTTTAGCCGAGGGATTAGCTGGAGAAAACAAGGAGAACATTTGCTAAAGATCGGACGCTTCATTTCTGTCACCTTCAACGTCTGGAGTGCGAAAAAGTTGGCAAGTGGGCTTTTGCAAAAAAAGAAAAAAAAATAGAAGCAACAATTGTTGTATATATTGCAAAAAGATCGTATGCGGAAAATGCACAAACAAAATTTAGTATATTTGCAAAAAATGTGCTCAATAAATATGATTACCCTATACCGTTAATATTATTGTTATCATATCCGTGATAATTTTTAGAAAAAGACTTTTTAATTATTAATAATTTATTTAAACGTGAAGCCTAATATTGTTCAATTCAGACTTAATTTGAATAAATCGATTTTTTAAAGAAAATGTGTATTTTCGTTTACCCGTCAATTTGACGGGTGCTCGTAGAGATAGGCATATAAGTAACGGCCGTAAACCCAGTGTTAATAAAGAGGTTGAATATACACAAACATACAATAGTTACGGTATGGACGGCTACAATTAGATATATAGCGGTTCATAAAAGAGTTTTATCGTATATTATATCACAACAGCAGCTATGATAATAATATATTTTACTATTTACTATATATGCTACTTTATATGTTTACTATTTTTGGTAAACATTCATAAAAAAAGTCACGTGTAAAGCTCAATATTTTGAATAGTTGCTTCCTATACATATAACCGGCGATCGGCCTTAGTTATCGCGTTATATCCAAAATTATCCTGCTGCTTGGCCTCAAGTTTTCAGGCTGGGTTTGGTTAATAATAATATTAATCCAACGCTTTGTGCATCTTATCGATATTATCGATATTAGTTAGAATATGTTGATGTCACTGGCAAAGATGTTAATATAAAAACGATCGCATAAACAGGTCTCGACACTTGCTAGGGAAAATCGTTCGAAAATTTGGTCGTGTAAGATCAACATAGAGATCAGTAAAGTTCTCATTCTGCGAGACAGACAGAGATGAGTAAAGTATCTCTGTCTGTATCTGAGACTTTCATAACACATCACGTATACGCAGGCCGAGTCCCTTGTCTTCTATTTAGATCTTTTACGATCCATTTTTCTGACTGTTTCTTCTATGCTTTCGATCGAGTCTCGAGATCTGTTTATATGATCGTGAATATAAATAATGTTGGCCGGATTAATATTACTACTGACCCAATCCAGCTTGAAAAGTAACGCCGAGTGATATTTCTGCATAACTCGAAATCGAAGAAGAGTCTTCTCTTATCAACTTGCAAGAAAATTTTTAGCTTATAATTTAGAAAATGACTTATAATTTAGAAATTAGTAAATCTGAAAATATAGAAGTTGTCAAATAAAACAGTTTTGCAAAGTTTGACAATTCTATTGTCAATTCATTATTGTCTCATATTTACTTCTAAGAGTCAATTTAATTGCGTCGTAGCATTCTACTATACATATTGTGGTCCGCGATTGACTTTGTTGCGTATAAGCCTTCAGTCAATGTCACTGATCATTAAGCATAACAAAAAAGAAAGAAATGCTATATTCTGCAATGATGCAGGTATCCATACACAGCAAAACAATTTCTTTATTCTTCCTTTACCTCTTTCATTCCGTTCAAACTTCCAGATTGTGCTATAAAAATAGAAGAAGATAAATGCTTCCACAATTTTATACTCTGATCATCACTCATCTTTTATGTAATCAACACATATTTTTAACTTTAACCCATTAAAGCATAATGAGTGCAGGTTGAATAATACATTGCAGCAGTCCACTATAAATTGAAGATAGAAAAATAAGGAAGTTTATCCCAATGCTCCGGAATATGTACACATTTCAATATTTTCAAACCTTATATGGTTATAACATCTAGATGAAAGAAGTGATAGTAACGAAAAAAGGATTAGGTTTTCTTTTTATAATCACAATATAAATTCAATAGAATCCAATTATGCGATTTAACTAAAAAGAAATTTTTAGTTAAAAACTTTTATCCTAAAAATCTTTGTTACCTTGAACAGATCCTCATTCCTAATTATAATTGAGACGGTATTAAACAATAAGGCACCTATTAACTTTCTTTTTAATGACTCATATTATATCTCATTCTGTCTGAACTATAGTATACTATGGTATATATATGTCGGAGAAGGAAAGAACACCGGAGCCTCTCCTCGGAGCCTCGAGAAGGCACCGTAACATTGTAATATAAATTCTAGCGTAGCTATAATTAAACAAATATCGTCGTTTAACCTTATTGTATTTGCTTGAGATTTATGACAGTGAGCTCGGGCTCGAGGCGACAACCAGTCGCCGAACGTAGCCGCGGTCAAGGGATGAACATTCTGTCTAACAAAGCTATGGAAAATTTTATAGTCCTCCATTAAAGGAAATAGTTGTAGCGGTACTTGACAGTAAAACGTTAGAACGGTTTCTGTCCNCGGGGCCCGTCATACGCAGACCCTGTTCTTCAGGTAAGACGATTACCGGAGGGTGACGCATGTTCACAGTACATGTTTTGCTAGCCTCTTTTATAACCACCGACATGGAAATTGACCAATTAACAGTAACGTCAATTTCCCTCACTTTCCGAGCGGAGACTCTTCTCCATTAATCCGATGACCTCGTGTCCTGGGACACACCCTATATATAGTGGCACCACCGGGACGGAGTTTCATTCTCTTGGAGATCTTTGACGAAAAGACTACGGGCTCTACGATAGAGTGTTCGACTTTGTGAGTACATAAGACTATCATCCCATTGACCGTGGATTCGTTAGCGAACCTAAGACCACTGTCGCTAGTGCTACGAGCGTGTAACCACCGCGGTTAATTGTTATTACGGCCTTATCGACACTTGTGAATAAACTTTACATCACTACGATGTCTAACGAGGATTCATTAAACGCCCACAATACCGATCCTACCCCTAATCTGACATATATATACTCTCCAATGTGATAAATATCACTATCTGAAAATAACTAAAACATTTTTTTCGTCCTTTCTTTACCTGTTCGATTCGATTCGAATTCTGTTACGAATATAAAAGATTTTTTTTTATTATTTAATTTGTACTTTACAATTTGTCCAGCTGGACATTTGGTAAATTTTTCCAACTTAATTGCTAAATAACGTGTGGATGGATATCCCCAGCGGGATACCATCTTCGAGTTTGACTATTTTATTTCTTTAGGGATGTCAGTGGGCTGTTTTCTCTTTAGTCTTCTTTTTATGAGTTTTGTTCGCTTCAGCAACCAGCTGGTTTGGATGTGTTGCCGTTCTTCCCTTGTATTTTTCTGTGTACCTGGCGATTTTTTCTTTGATCGTTGGTATTTTTAAGTTTTTGTGTATATCCTCTTTTGTGACGTACCATGGGGCGTTGACTATTGTTCTCAGTATCTTCTTGATTGTAGCGACTTTACTTTATTTATGTGGCTCATTGCTGCTGTCCCCCATAGCGGTATTCCGTACGTCCAAGTTGGTTTTATTATCGTTTTGTAGATTTTTAGTTTATTTTCTATGCTGAGTTTAGAGTTTCGACTAGTTAGCCAATCCATCTGTCTTCTTTTTATCCGTTATAAAAAATGAGTACTTCCATCACTTTTTCATATTCATTCACTTTCAGTGCGATTTATCAACTGATATTGGATCTTTAATTACTGACTCCTAGTGTGCGGGACTTTCTGTGTCAGGTTTGATAACTTTGGTACAATAGGACACTCTACTCTACAATGTGAGAATTCCGTATTATATTAATTCAGTGTTGTACATAAAATAAACTGTGCAGACTATTTTGAAATTTCATTAACACTGTAACGAGATGTGATTATCGTGATTATATTGGTGAAATTTGAAACGAATCTAACACTGTATATACAAGGAAGGTACAAGATACTTATTCGAAATATCGCAACTTCGCAAACATTATCGAAGTGTTTGAACAATCAACTATTACATATTATACTTATATGGTTTGCACATGTGAAGAAGCTATGTACGTAAAGAACGTTTACCTACAATTATCGCTGATCTCGTGGTATTGTTTAACTATGATGTTGACTTATGTGCACAAAATAATATCATTAATCTTTCTCCTTTTTCTTGTAATATTAGGTCGTTCATTAAATTCTGCGGATCACTTATAAATGATTTTGGCTTACCTTTTATTTATATTTTGCTGCAATTGTCTTTCATTTTTCATAGCTCAGCCATTCTGTAACAACGAAATGTTCTGACATTCGCCGTTTTTCAGTGTAAATTATTTCATTGTTCTGATTTAAAAAGATACTTCAAAATTAGCATATCCGTCATATGCCATTTGGCAACAGAGGCGTTTGAGGGTATTGATAATCACGCACACCAAATTTCGGAGATTTATTAATTTTCAAGAATATTCCACTGCAAAAGTATCTTTTTATAAGAAATGTTGAGGAAGACTTTTTAAGGATAAGTCAACGCTATTAAGAGGTAATAAGAACTGAATGCTACTGCTGCTAAGAGCAATTATTAACATATTACATTGGAGATTAAAGTATACCTTATTACACCATGACATTTTCTCATGAGAACCACTTATAAGAGGTAATATGGACATCTTTTAAGCAATGAAATACATTTGAATGCGAAAAAAGATGTAATTTTTTAAGTATAACAGTAAATATGTGTTACGTTTATCAAACTTTAATTTGTGGAGGCATCGACCACGGAACTTTCCAACGGCTTCGCGGTACAAAGAACTATGCCGTCAAAGCGCAATACCGACATGCCTAATGTACCATCGATATCCCGACGTTTCTTTCGCCGAATTCACGGAAGAACGCATACGCGGCAACCGCCGCGGTACATCTAATAAACGCGTGTGTAGTAGGGGTATCGAAGGGCAACTAAGGAAAGAATCCGCGGCTTCGAACAAAGCCAGTCTATCTCGAGCTGCGAAGTACGAAAGGTCTCGTAATAAGCAAACATGTGCAAAAGGGCTGTCATTGTCATTCTTTATTCATAATTGTTAATCGTTGATCGTTGAGTGAAATTGTTGACTTTTTATCTGTTATTAAACTTTTATTAGCAAATTAAGTGTAATTTCTCATCTGCACTCATTCCAACCACCTCTATTCTCGTAATTGAAATAGGGGATCAATCAGTTCGTGGCGTCAATTGTTTAATCGTAACGAGAATTTACGACTCTCGTTGACACGCTATCTCGCGATCGCGTCTCCGCGAACGGTTGAAACAATATGTATGTTGGAAAGCAAAAAATACTGATTACCAATATAATAATATCGCGTTTCGTCTCATTTTAATCAAGAACATTTTAACAATTAATGGAATGTTTATTAACAAAGAAATTTTAAATAAAAAAATGTCGTCGTTGTATTAGTTTTTTGTTTCACTGATACAAGGGCGAAATGCACGACTCTGCCGTGTGACCCTTTCAAATGACCGAGATAAAGTCACGGGAACAGGGATGATACAATGACACAATGGTACAATGGTGAAGACTGATGACATTCACAAAACAGTCTTATCGTATCCTGCCGGAGACGGGAGACCGAAAGTATCCACGAGGCCAGATAGTATCTCGCCGACAAATAAACAAAAGGTAGCCGACCTGTCGCAACGCAACCTGCTGCTCTAATCTAACAACGTTCCACCCGCTTTCATGGGTTTAATGAAAGAAATAATGAGAAATAATGAGAATGAAATAATTACACTCCTTTGGGTTAAATAGGGGAACGGATGAACAATTCTTAGGTGTGCTCTGATCTTCACCGAATCCATATGATCGTTTTTGTGTATCTCTTTTTTCAGTGCTTCGTCGCGAATTCCACGATAATGCACCAAGCCCTTCATGCATAGTTATAATATAAGAGATTTCCCTGTTAAAAAATCCATTGCAATCCTCCAACGCCCACTTTAAATCCCGGCCTGGCACCTTGCGACTCTTTTTTATCCCCAAAATTAAAATCTGAATTAAGAGATCGCCATTTCGGCACCGTGGTAAACGCCCAAAGAGCTGTGACGAAAGATCTGAACGTGATAACACGGGAAGACTTCAAGCATTGTTACGAAGAATGACAGAACATTGCGTGCGTTCTCAAGCAACATACTTAGAAGGGGATAACAGCTTTGTGAATATTTTTAATAAATATTGTTTTGTAGTGGATGATTTAACGTGTTGATTTAAATAATGACGAGACAAATTGATATTTGATATCGTCAAATGTATTTAAAATTATTCTAAATACAGAGTTAATCGTCGCTCGCTAAATATTAATAATATACTCGCTAATGACGCTCGATATAGGTATATTAGGTAATGCTTACGTTCGCTCAATACCGACTGTCCTAGAGAGCATGTTCGTTTATTTATACTGGTCGGAGGAGTACCGGAAAATTTAAAATCGACTTCAGTTGACGGTTGCACGTAGCGGCGATATTGTTTTGTTTATCGTTACGTTTCGTACGTCAAGACGGTGCCAATGACCCGAGGCAAAACAACATGAGTCACTCTCGATTCGCCTCGTCCTACGACTCGTGTGCCGCTACAATTTTATAAAATAATCCTTATTGCTTTCCAGACAGACCTTGTATCCATAATTAGTATTAAGAAATCTATCTCGATCTACTGGACGTCATTCAGCTACGACTTCTCGAGAGAGCATAAACAAATTGACATTTTACGGGTAGCTACCTACATCGTCGAGTACAAGGTCATAATTTAGGTTTAAATTAGAATTTATGATCCCATCTTTCGAATGAAAAGGTCTGCTTTACCTCTGACTGCCACAAACACGTTTCTTTTTTTTTTTATTTTTATTTTGTTTAAATTTTACAATTTGTCCAGTAGGACATTTGGTAAAATATTATACCTTAGTAATAAAATATAGCATGTGGATGGTTACCCCCAGCGGGGTTCCATCTTCCGGGTTGTTTATTGTATTTCTGTTGTGAGGTCTGCGGGATGCTTCTTTCTATTGTGTTTTTGTTCGTTTCAGCAACCAGCTGGGCAGACCAGTTTGAGGTGGTGTTTGGTGTAAGGTGCCCAAGAAATACTCGGCGTTGTTCAAAAATATAATTTATTTAACAATCAACAATCTTCGCCTTCAACTGGTTTCGTACAATCCTCGATTACCACTGACTTTCTCGCTTCTCGACTATGCTTGTGTCACGTAAAATAAAAAACGAAAAGAAAATGAAATGTAAAGAAAAAACGGGAGGATTTATTTCTTGAACTTTGAATTTACACTGACTGCGATTTGGTTCTGAGCTCCAACCGTGACTTTCCAAGACTGAACCTCTTACAATTTGACTTTCTGTGAGATCTGTTTCTTTTTTCTTTGTCACCCCTCAATATCCCCACTACGCTGTAGGCGTACGTGACCGTTGCCACGCATCCCTTTTCTTCTAGAACATTCGGTGGAAGGACCGTTGGGATATCGATGACTCATTAGACACTTCGGCGATATACATTGTCGCCAAGGCCGCCAAATCTTTATCTTCATCATCGGTCTATCGGATTTGAAGGATGCCGTTCGTGACACTTGTTTCGCTGTTAAAACTTGATTCTCCTCACTTCGCTATTCAAGCTCGAATGAATCTTTGAACAGATTTTGTTGCCCCTCGATATCTCCACTACACACGCACTCGTTAGACGTCCGCGACCATTGCCGCGTACGCTTTCTTCCAAATATTCGCTGGAAGGACCGTAGGGATATCGATGGCTCATTAGGCATGTCGGCCTTACGCTTCGGTGATGCTTTGTGTCGCGAAGCCGTCGGAAAGTTTCGTCGTCGAGTGCCACCACAAGATCTTCAATATGCACGAAACTTTGCCTATTTGCATACTTTGACTAAAAATGATTGTATATTTCTTTTTATTAATGGTGATGTGTATTAATATCTCTTTTGAATAAATCTTAGAATTTGCATTGAAAGTGCGCCAAAATATTTGTACATTTTCTAAAATGCACCGCGATTAAAAATAATTTAGAAACTATTGCTACAGATTCAGTGCCCGCAGTTTGTCGGGGAAGCCTGGAACACCCTGTATAAAAACATTATATTTCTCCTATTCTTGTAATTCATTTCCAGTTGAATCACATTAAAACCTGATTCTTAGAGTTCTGATTGATGGTGCGTTATTAAGGGATTGAGAACGAAGTACGAAAATCTAAAAACTTTACTCTGAACAACTAATTGCTGTCGATAATATGAAATCAAGAAAAGGGACGTTACTAAAACCAAAAACTAATTATTCCAATAATTGTGCCGATATGCAGAGGAAAGTTTCAGTCTTCGTAATTTTGTCTAGTAACTAAATACCCCAGTGTAATTATCAAGCGTTCTTCAGCACTTACAGCTGTTCTATTCGGACATAATTTAGAAATCTTTTAGCTCGTTTTGTCCAAATTCTTTTAATAATGCTACGTACGAAAATGTATCTCTTGCCATCAGTCAATCTTTCGACCAGTTTCTCTTTTTACATAGAACCTTTTTCCTTTAATCCTAAAACTTTATTAAAGTTTCCTTTAATGCACGTAGCTACCGCTATACCAATCGCAATCATTTTTTGTCAGAAACTAATTTTCTAACGCCATTTCATTTCGAAGTCAGAACAGATACTGGCTGTGAATAAGTTTCGTGAGGTTTCAGTAGGTCTCATGAGAATTGGTTCGCTTCGTATAAAATCTTGTCTCGAGACACGTCTCAAGAAAAATCTCACCGTGTAGGGACCGCTTTAGCAGTAGCAATAACAAAAGGAAAAAATAGTGGAAGAAATACAGAAATTTTCTGTGTTTTGAGTATATTTTATACGTGTTTTGCATTCTTTAATACATTAAAAACGTACTGAATCTGGTTATGCGGAATCGTTTATGTAAGCTTAGTTTAAACTTGGATGGTATCCCATTTAAAACGGTATCAGAAAACATCTTCGAAACTGTTCATGATACTGGAAAATCTTTCGAATGAAAGTTAAATGATTTTAAATGGAACATAATTTGATGTCAATAGCTTTTTCGTAGGTAGGTAAAAACGTAGGAGACATATGAAGATCAACTTACCTTTTCTTTTAATGCAACCATACACGTATATTTATTAAGATATTAATCAATTCATCTTGACATTTCTTATAAAAAGTTAATTACGTTGCAAACCATTAGTTTACAGCGGATAGTTTAACTGTTATTTTATAAAATCTATTCTATCGGAGGTAAGGAAAACGAATATGAAAGCAGTCCCTTTCGCGTCTTCTTGTAATTTCCACATATGTACATACATATTGTATAGTCAGTCCTGTTAATATCCGGATTAGTTTACTAGATGAGACATAAAAAAATTTGCAAAAAGTTGCAATTTTACTTTCTTCTTTGCGATTCCTATCGATTACAATTCTTTCAAAACTGTTTTTATACGTCATCTAATAAATTATTTTTGTTCTATTATAATTCTTAAGAAGTTCAACAAGTCAAACAAGTCGTTTGATTCAAGTTTAAAAATATCATCTGACTTAAAGGGCCATAACGTGAATCTACACCTCTGGATCGGTAAAGATTTGCTTAAAAAAGGTACCGCAAAATTGATCTCGGCCCTGAAATTCAAAGACCAATTTTTTTGCTTGCATCGTATTCTACTCGCCACGAAGACCAACCTGAAATATTATCAAAGGAATCGTGGGTCGGAAATCAACCGTTCTCTTGACAAATGATAAAGTTTCAATAATTTTTGCAGCTATTTTGTTTACAATATAAATATATTTATGAACAAGATATACAATGTATATAGCGTGTTATTGACGAAGCAACAAAATAGTAGGCATTAGATCTGCAAATTCATGGCAATTCAATGAGAAGTAATGGCCCAATAAAAGGCTACTATTAAATAGAAATTTCAGATTGGCGCGGTTTTCAGCGGCGAAACCAACAATTTGGTGATCAAGTATTAATATTGTGTACGTAATTTCATTGCATGACGGATGCACATCGATCTCGCGTCCATTAGCGTAAAGGAAAACATGTTACCGTTCTCGCTCTTGCTGTTCCATCAATGGGCACGCATAATAAAATTCGATGAGTAGGAGGACTAGTGGAATTACATTTGAGGTGGTAGGTCGTGATAGGCGCGGAAGGAATACACAGTTGTTCAACAAAAAAGAGTTTATTCAATTATTAACAATCAAAGGTTAATGGTCGCGTATCGCGGCGTGTGTTTGTTATGTCGCTGACGTTTCGCACTTCGCGGCTCGAGGCAGAATGATTCCTTTGTTCGGAACTCAACGGATTCTTTCCTTAGTTGCCTTTCGATATCCCTACTACACGCGTTTATTAGATGTACCGTGGCGGTTGCCGCGTATGCACTCTTCCGAATATTCGGCGGAAGAACCGTAGGGATATCGGTGGTACATTAGGCACGTCGTCCTTGCGCTTTGACGGTATAGCGCTTTGTGTCGCGAAGCCGCTGGAAAGTTCCGTGGTCGAGTGCCGCCACACATTATTTCTTACTGAATTTCTATAAATTACCCGAAATAATGTGTAATTTCCTGCTGTTTCATAGCACGAAGCATGTGACGAATGTTCTTATATTTCACCATGTTGTCAGCAGCTCGCGTATCAACGAGAAACAAAAATTTCACTACCGCGTGTGACAGTAAACCGAGAAGAAAGCTATTTGCGTCACGTCGTTTAAATGTAAACAAAATTCGCATTACAACACTAGGCGGTTGATAGCGCGGTTATCAGCAACAGAACAACATATGACTACTGAGGTATTATTTAAGAGCTGCAATAAGTTATCAGAGGAATGACGCGGCTATTTACCTTGCATCTGACCATGAAAGAAAGCACACTGTAAATAAAATAGCCGCAAAAACTATTGAAGATTTAACATCATTTGTCAAGAGAATGGTTGAGTTCTGACCCACGGTTCCTCTGATAAAGTTAGTCCTCGTGCGAGTAGAGTACGACGCAAGCAAAAAAATTTTACCTTGAATTTCAGAGGTGAGATCAATTTTGCGGTACCTTTTTTTAAACAAATCCTCACCTATCCAGAGGCGTAGATTCACGCTATGATGGCTGCGACATATAATTTTCTTCCACCCTGTACAGTGTAAAGCAGAATTTATCAAATTTTATCTTTTTGATAGACGAAAATTGTATTGTATATATACATAAATATTCAATTCTATTAATTTTACTGTGTTACAAAATATTTATCATATAAATTGAATTCATTAAATTGTATATTTATGATACTCTAAAATTGTTTTACGCTGTTTGGTAATTGTGTAGAATAGATGGCCTCAATTCCAATTTTTTAAATTTTGAACATGTAGAGAGAAGGGTCTTGAGTAACATGCAGTTTGTCCGAGGCGCGGGATGTCCGTGGTTCAAAAGTTACGAAAAGATGTCACTGAAAACCTTCCCCTGTACAACGCACCTCAAGGCGACCTGACCCCTTTTCCACTGTTCCTTCGGAAGAAACGAAAACGTAAGGACTTTCCTACGTAATTTTATGACATACGCTTCCGAAAACAAGAAGCTAGTTTTTAATCAACACATTAGCATTCAGAACGATTTCTTTTCAGTAATTGTAATCATGCTCTTTATTTTCTATCCATCGTTTCTATCCATCTGTCTATCGTGTGCTCAATAACGGAACGTGTCACGAACGCGATACGAGCACTTCCGGATAGTTGACTTCCGTTTTTCGGTGTTGTTGGACGCTCGGTAGAGTCCAGCAAAGCCACTCAAATGTCCACTTCGTTTATTCTCTTACGATTTGCTTCCTGGGATTCTTTCAAATGTATCGTGTCAATTGTTTCTAATAGTACGCAGAATCCTAAGTTCCAGTTCCCCTATCTAGAACCATCGTTGAATCAATAGATTTGGTACGCGATGTAATCAATCGTTAACGATGTAAACCACAGAGATTTTTGTTGAGGAGAATTGCTTCCTCCAATTCACGCAGAAGATTAGACAAATAATTTCTATTGCCATCATCGCAACGTTTTGATATAGAAATATTATTTTCGAAACTAGCGAACTATTCAATTTTTCTTACAATTAATTGAAATATTGTATCTATCATTTCTATTCATTTTTCAAAATATGTTGAAATATTTGAAGTTCAGTTTTATCTCCCAAAAATCGTACATGCTTTGTAGACATTTAAAAACAATCTAATTTATTTGCTCTATTTATTTATCATCTTTCCGCAACTAAATTTTTAACGAATTTTTTGAACTTTTACTTTTATTCTTTCGCTATTTCTCTCTCACTTTTTCGTAAGTCTGCTTGAACATTCTTCGAATAGGAAAGCTAAGGTGTTTGATTTGAATGTTTCTGAATTTACTGTGCAAGAGAAATCCAAAATACACATTTGTGAAATGAATATTAACTTATATATGATTATACTTCTCAATATAAATTTTAATAAAGTTCTCCTAGACCCATCTTTATGATTTTGTGTTTGTATTTGTATCTAAGGATTAGTATCTAAGGATGCAAAAGATCCCAAAATATAAAAATAATTGTTCTACTGAATGTAAAGGATTAAATTTTTTTAATGGAGATGTATTTAAAGACCGATTGCCAAAACCAATGAATTTCAATGGAAAAAAGAGAAAACTTAATTACGAAATTGAAGTAAATCATCTTGTCTCATGAGAATCATTAAAAGTGTCTAATAATAATAAATTAATACGTTTATAAATTGTCTGAAATTGTTATATAATTATACAATCAGGTTGTTGTAATCAGAAAAGATATGTCTCATTTATCACGTTGGTCTTGCTACGAAAATAAGCTGTTTTCGATATTTTTATTATCATCATTTATTGTGCACTCGATAGCCGAACATGTTGGCTCAAATACTTTTTTCATTACGCCACCGCAAGTGGTTGAAAAACTGCGTCGCATTAGACGGTACACCCTGTATATTAATCGTTATAAAATTAATAATAAGTGTCAAGATAACTATGGAAAAGGCTACTGAATTGCTATAACTTTTCTGGCGCCATGTCCCATTTTCTTTCTCCCGATTCTTGATTATATCTTTTTAAACATGAATATTATAATTTGATATATAATGTTATTGAGATTTATGAGAGTATCAGATATGTGCCAATGTAGCTATAACGTAACGCTCCATGCGTTTATAGTTTCATTTACGTGTTCTATTATTTATTATTATTATTATTATTACGTGTTCCTTTTCCTCTCCTTCTACATGAGTCAATAATAAACTCGTTTTTTTACCAAGTTAATAAAAAAATTCAGCGCCAAAGCATCGAATAATTTCATCATAGGAATTTATACTTGAAATCGTTTGAATGTTTATAAAAATATTAGGCGGAAGAATAAAATGGATATTTATATTTATGGAATATTCTTTACAACAGTAACAAATTGTTCCATTGTTTTCTGCGAACAAGGGCAACTACTCGTGCTTCACACAATCAACATTTCGCAAGCTTCGAGAGATGAGAATTTAGTGGAATTACAGTACAGCACAAAGCAAACGGGTCTTGCTATGCTATCTCATACAGTTACGTTGAGTATGTTCGTATATTGTACATACAGTCATTATATGGTTTATGTCATATAGAGATTATGATTTTAGTGGCCTCATAAATATTGGAAGGACAAGGAACAAAATGTAGAATGAACGAATTTATTTATAAAATTAAAGAAAAGACTGCTATTATGAAACAAAGTTTTTAATTCCTTCCTAAGGCGTCATAAATGACGATAATAAGAGAAAAAATATAATAGCTACATTTTTGTTGATATCCTAATTTTAATATCGCTTTATGATTAAACAGCATTAATATGATATAATTGAAAATGAAAGTAACTTGATAGACATAACGACGTAACTCATAGAAAAGCTGGTGAGTTGATGAAATTTAATGGAAATTAAAGTCACAATTTTTAAGAGAACAAATATTTTAGCATTTTCGATATCGTAATATTATGCCTGGCAATATTTCTAAAAGTAGATAAAGGAACACAGGTTTAGTGTCAAAATCAAATATTAAGACAATTTCGGTAATATGGGATTAATTGTCGACATAGTGAATTCTAAAACTGCTTATAAAATGTAGAAAATGTGACTTATCATGTTTGTCCGTTCAAAGGAACAAAAATTTTGTATATTCATCGTAGTTTCAATTGCCGAGAAACGGCTATTGCTATTTATTAGGTCATCCCATAAGTTCATGCCAACTTTTGTGTATACATTTCATGTGTCGATTTATAAACATACGGCGATAAGGGACCAATGCACTTGAGCTTAGCTGATCGAGACAACAACGAGAGGGGATTACATTTTTTCATGAAACTGAAAGGTATGTAAACAATCTTAACATATATAACCGCTAGAAAAACGGCACCAACTTATGGGATGACCTAATATAAATGATGGCTACTTAGTAGATTGTAATGGTCCGATAGAGCGTCACCCGGACGAAGCACCGCGACCCAATAACATCGAAGCCTTACGCTCTTTCAGGTATCGCTAATGCTTATCCCGCCTAGGATCTTCAGCGTTTCTAGCGTACAAAAGTGCAGCGACCAGCACTTTGCGAGCATGCAGATTGGCCATTTTTTTTGCGTTCGATAAAAAGCAATATTAACAGAACAGCAATATGTAGTAACTTAATTGGTTCTTTAGAGGAAGGACAAGTGAAGATTGCTCTGATTGTAAACAAGGTGATGTAGTTAATATATTTAACAATGATCACTGTTACAACAAAGCGCGACGGAATATTCGGCGATGAACAATGACCACGTGCTTGCTCGGCTTAGCGGCTTTAAGCACCCGACCTCTCGACGTGTGCTGTTCGGTACTTCGTAAAGGACTAACTTTTTTACCTCAGGTCATTTCTCGGTCCTCTCTGAGAGACGACCTCCCCGCTACGCTCGGGTCACGTCACCGTTCGCGCCTATGACCACACATACTGCATTTCCTTAANTCCTAAACAGACCTCGTAAGACAGCGAGCGAAGGCCAGAAACACGATCCATACTACAACCTCGCAAAACAATGTAACAGCATGCACACTTCCCTTTTTCCCGATACTACAAATATAAGCAGAAAAGCGATATTTCTGGATCTCCTTTTCGGGCCTTGTTAGACGCTCGATCGATTCCCACGTGGCGTCGGACAGGCTGGTACGAATCGCTCCACCGTGAATATCAATCAGAGAATTAGTCTCGCATAAATCATTCAAAACGACTAAGCTCCGCCTCGTCCGTGCCTTCGAATCGTTAACATCTCCTCCATCGAATGCGAAACGAAGAAACATTACGATCTTTCGGTATTTGGAAGGAGCAGATTCATCTGTATTCCTTGACTCGTCAACATCTCCAATCATTCGTGGAGATATAATTGTCCTATCAACCGAAACGATCAGTTGACACTTCTGTGCGAGTTCTTCAATTGTAAACATTATCTCCAAGCATTTGTAAAACGAAGCATCGCTTTAATCAGTGAACGATCAGTGAACGGTCTCGTGCGAGTCATCGATACGCGTTCACGGACGAGTATCGTTAACCATTCGTAACGTTCAGTCGTATATCGCATCGCAGCATCTTATCGTACAATCAGTCGTAGTAAGCATTCGTAAATCTCGTCTCGGTAGTCAGAGATAATTTTGTAGAGGTGATGTTATGTTGTCCGTGATAGTGGTAGTTGCCGGCTGTAGATGTCGCTGCTGGGGTACTGCTAATTATTCTTTTATTTTGATGCGAGGACGAAAAATAGGATCACGGGCGCCGGGAATCGAACCCGGGTCCGAACGTTCGAAACCTAGAGCGCTAACCTGCGTCGCTACCGTGTCTTTTTTTATATATAAATGTTTATTGATTTACCAGATTTGCTTTATACAATTTTTGTTGGTTCGCAATAAACGGCGAACTTCGGTTGTGGGTTGTTCAGGCGAAAGTACCGATACGTGACGGCACGACGTAGCCATACAATACTTCATTTTATCCTATTTTATACATTTTATACTATAATTATACTATGGATTTTAAGCCGCTGAAAAGCGGTGCTTACATATTGTATTGTTGTTTATTCTTATTTCTATCCTGAAAACCTGGTCGCAAAACAGGACAGTTTGTTAGCTTGTTTGGTTTGGGGGCGGACGTGGGAATTTGGGAAGGGGGGTGGGAGGGGGGTGTGTTTATTTACATATTTACATTATTTACAGGGCTTATTTACAAGTTATGTATTTACCCATTAGGGTAAATTTATTTTTGGTGATTAGTTTTATGGATCTTTATCTTGATATTTCTATTTTGGTTTCGGAATCCACCAATATTTTTTTGAGTTTTTTCTGTATTTGTCTTCTGCGTCTTTCTGGGGGAGGGCCATGTTGTATCTCCACCTGGTGGCTAACCTGCGTCGCTACCGTGTCCGTTGCGTAGTTAGTGTTGAGTGGCGGTATTTGTTGTCGAGTTCCGCCACAATTTGAAACCTTCTCATCGGTCGGAGACGTACAACGCTTGATTGTTCATCACGCATTCAATCACTACTCTCTCTCTCTCGTGAATCAGTCATCCAGGGTTATTAATTCGACGGATGACAAGTTACAGCGCACTGTCATCGATATCGGACACACATGCACGTAATACGCACACAAACCATGTTCTTTCCTTGTAATTTTCAGATATATTAGCAATTTAGCTGACAGCTGCATATAAAATACAGGTAGATGAAAATGAAAAAAAAGTTATGTCTGTAAAGTTATTAAGTTTTTAAATTGCAGATTATATAAAGTATTTGTAATAAAACTGTTCGTTTAAATTTCAACGCTTGCCCAATTTTCAAATCAATTTTTACGAAAATCTGGATCAAAGATTTTATTCAACGCTTTTGATCTATTCTTGTATAAGATGTCAACCCCTATATGCTGCTTACAGAACAGTTCCAGTAATCCCCTATCTGATATTAATAATTTTACGCAAGATCTGATCAAATAGCATGTACAGGGTGTCAATAAATTATTTGTTGGCTTTTAGAGGTGATTCTACACTTTCTTCGGGTTGGTGGAAATCTGTTTAAAAAGTGAATCGCAAGATTGACCTTGAGCATAATTTTCAATGTCAATACTTTTTATCGCATCTCATAGAACTCATCACAAGGAACAAAAATCTCAAAGGACCAATGGATCACAAATCAATCGCTCTTCTGGAAAAAGAGTATTGAAATTCTATTAGTTTTCGAATTCATTTTATTTGTAATGTGCTTAGATTTTGCAGTCAGATGCATGAAAAATAGCATCTGTTGTCGCACGTAGTTACCCTAGATTCACATTATAAAATCCCCTTTCTTTCTTTCAGTCTTTCTTCTTCGCTATTTAAGCAACTCCGGTCTCGCATTTCTACATTCCGGCTATGTTTCTCCCCGAGATTGCGCGTTGACTTTAGATGATGGAGAAATTGGTAGGCCCAGCTTACAGTAGTTGATCGACTGCAAATCTGCTCCTTATTTGTGGTCTCCTTGTTCAGTAGTTTCGACATCGGCGGATTTCTTCCTTTGGACATAAAAGGAATTATTCGTAGGTCGGATGGATACATTACATCCGTATAGCAATTAAAACATCGAATTGAATATGGTTTTTATCGTCTAAAATCAATATGTAATGCGAGTCCGGGGTTGCTTAAATAGCGAAAACGAAAGGAAGGAAGATATGGGTTATAATGGTGCTATTTTCAAGCATCTGACTGCAAAATCTAAGCACACTACAAGTAGAACGAGTTCGAAAATTATTAGAATGTTAAAATGTTTTTTTAAGAGAACGTTAAATTGCGACCCATGGCTCCTTTGAAACTTTTGATTCTCATAATGGGTAGAATAGAACGCAATAAAAAATTTAATCTTGACGTGCAAGGTAAAGGTCAATTTTGCAGCTACTTTTTCGGTAGATCTCCATCGATCCAAAGATACAAAATCACCTTCCAAAACATGACAAACAATTTTTTGACAGCCTGTACAAGCGGGCATGAGATTTCTTATGAAAAATTAGTGAAAATGTAGAATAATATTTTTTCACATGATAATTCGTTCGCAAAAAATCACGAGTATGTCATCTATCCATCTATGCATATCCATGAAGTGAAAGAGTAAAATCTGAAATATTATAATTTCCTCAATAACAAAATTTTACTGTTGTGTTTAATTTCCTAGAATCCCCTTCGTTCCAGAATAAATATAAATTCGATTGCCTCGTGATAGAGAACTTGCGTGACTTTATTCTCGATGTTGCAAAGTTGAACATCACGCCATAAGTAGATTATGTAATCTTTAAACTGAAAATGAGCTTCAATTTTCTCGACAATCTCATCGCTTTTTGCTATGACCAGTGAAAAAGTTCCATCAGATGAATCTTGAACGTATGAAAGACCAGATGTGAATCGATTATCATCACTTTCGGAGGTTTAAAGCTGTGGACGTAAATACAAGTATGGAAGAGAGATGAGAAATTGGCTACCGAACCACCATGCATTGCTATATTGCTTTATTTATATATGTGACATTCTCAGTCAATATGTGTGCTTATCTTTATGATTGTATTAGATCTATTAGAAATAACCAACAAAACCCACATTCCTTTGCTTATACATACATATAATAACATTATACATGCACGATATACCTATATCCATATCTATATATGTGCCGTTAGGATCGTCTTCTAATTAGTGAATCGATATATATGTCGGAGAAGTAGAAACTTTGGGCATTTCTTTGAGAAGAACCTCAATACTTGGGCTCGGGGCGACATGACTGGTCGCCGAACGTAGCCACGGTCACGGGATGGATGTTGTATCTTACAGAAGGAGTACTGATGTTGTGGGACACACTGTATTAACAAGCAAGCCCCGGCCAGGAGTAATGTCGGCTTGATGCGGGGTT
>JACXIO010000358.1:0-32280 GCA_014737335.1 Bombus polaris
CACGAAACGACGACCAAGCCAGGAGTGATGTAGCCATCGCAAAGTTCATGGGCATCACCACCAGCACGTCATACCGAAAAAGAGGAGGAACAGAGGCCCACGACCGAACGCGGAACACGCCCGCACCGTACCGACAGTATCCATGGCCACATCGAAGACTTCGCGCAAAACATCACAGGCTCGACAACAATCGGCGGACTCCTTACCTTACTAAGATTATAACGTTATCACTGGTAAGGGAGTGTGTAGCGGCACTCGACAAGTCAAATACCGCCACTCGGCTCTAACTAAATGAGCGGACACGTGGCGCAGTTGTTAGCGTCTTAGGCTTCGAACGTTCGGGGCCCGGGTTCGATTCCCGGCGCCCGTAGTCCGATTTTATTTCCACGCAGAAAAAAATAGAAGAAAAAACAGCAGTGACATCTACAGCCTCTGGCGGACAATCACACCTCTGGACCAGGTCCAGCCAGACAACAACAACAACCACAACTATCACGGATACCCATCCATCTCATCGAGAAACAGAAAAATATACGAAACCCAGAGGGAAATAGACCAACCGCATCGTCAAAGGTGTCTTGTTTCAAGTATCACGAGGAGGATCATATCGCGCCTAACTGTCCGTTATTGCGGAAAAGAAACTACGATTCCAATAACGAACGTCGAGCCGACCTCTGCGTAGTGGAAGCTCCAACTGGTAGATTAAGTCATCTGGGTGAGTCGTTCCCATTTTACTTCGATTTTGGAGCTGAGTGTTCACTAATTAAAGAATCCGTAGCGTCGAAATTTTCTGGCAAAAGAACGACTGATACAGTAGCATTGCGAGGAATAGGGAACACTTGTGTTAAATATACATCTGAATTTTTGTACATAGTATGTATTAATGGTTTTACATCGGAGATAATTTTTCATGAACTTACTGATAGTTATTTGAAATATGATATCATGATTGATCGTGAAATTCTAAGCCAAGGTCTTGACGTAAATATTATGCAAAATAGCCTCGCTATTTGTAAAACAAAAATAATTAATGTCTGTAATAAAACCACTGAAAACGAGGTCGATATCAATGAAGTTGACACCGCTGTACTTGGTAATGATAAAAGCCGATTGTATTTTCGACCAGTCGCGGGGAGATGCGTTCGCGAGGAAACACGTCAACGGGAGTCGTAAATTCCCGTTACGATTATAATAATCGACGCCACGAGCAGATCGATCCCCTGATTTCCGTTAAGATAATAGGGGTGAATGTTGAGGTATAACGCTGTGACTCACAGGGTTATAAAATATATATTTCCCACTCTTTGTACAATAACACAAAGGATTGACACCGTTGCTTACAATATCAGAGACATAGGGAAGATTTGCTTACAGAGGAGAAAGTC
This sequence comes from Bombus polaris, assembly GCA_014737335.1. Lineage (NCBI taxonomy): Eukaryota > Metazoa > Arthropoda > Insecta > Hymenoptera > Apidae > Bombus > Bombus polaris. The sequence continues at coordinate 1,386 of JACXIO010000358.1, forward strand.
CGTGTACTGCTTGACTTGGTTAGAACTCCTTGTAGATGAGGGTTAGAACTCCTTGAATCTGACTCGATTCTTCGGCTACGAGAATGAGTAGTGTGTTGTATTTGACTGTCCTTTGGTTATGAGAACCAGTAGAGTGGATCCTCTTGATAGCGTAGAAGCCGTAGACGAGGTAGGAGCCATCGGAGCAGTAGGCATCGTAAGAGCATTTGGCAGATCCGTCAGAAGGTTGTAGGAACAGCGAGAACACTTGAAGGAACAGTGAGGTTCGTTCTGATGTGATTACGGAGGAAAGCTCGGTAGGGGTGTGCCCTTTGAACGAAGAACGCGGATTCGTAACTCACATTTTTAGTTAGGAAAGTGAGGGCAACGATCCGCGATGCCGATTGGTTATACCCAATGTTGAGAACCAAGAAAGGAGGAAGAAGCCCCCTACCAAGGTGGCGACCTTGTTCATGGGAAAAACCAGCTTTTCCGTTAGGCAGTTATTTAGTTTTTCCCATTAGGTAACTTCCTACTTTCTCCGTAATTTGTCAGAACGTACAATAGACCTAAGGACTGTTTTATGTACCAGCCATAAACCGAAAATACTTGCAGGATTAAGGGTTCCTGCAAGATAATAAGACTGGGTTTATGGTGGGGCCTTAGGTTTATTGCGGGTCTCTCTAACGGTGACTGGGCCTTGATGGTCAGATATTGAAGGACGTCGCGCGGACCTTTTCACGCGACGTAACACCGATTGATTTCTGTTCTCGAACAATTCAAAGCTTCATTCATCGCAGGTTACTCGCGTAAATACAGGCCAGGTAGAGATACGGTTAATTGATCCTAATGTCACTGTGCAAAGAAGTCCTTATAGACTTAGCGAAGAAGAGCGGGGAATCGTACGTGAGAGAATAAGCGAATTAATTGAAGCAAAAATCATAAGGCCTAGTAATTCATCGTCTGCGAGCCCTATGTTACTCGTGAAGAAGAAGCATGGCTCAGATGGATTGTGTGCAGATTTTCGAGAGCTAAATAGAAATACGGTATCGGTATACTCTATCTCTTATTGCGGATTAAATGACGAGATTGCAAAAGGCGAGATACTTTATTAGCCTGAACATGGCCAGCGGGTTTCATCAATTCCCCATTCACCCTAATTCTACGAAGTATACAGCATTCCTTACCCCCGACGGACAATACGAGTACACAACGATGCCGTTTGGGTTGAAAAATGCACCATCCGTCTTTCGGAGAGTAATTCTCAATGGCTTAGGGGACCTCTCTTATTCGTACGTTGTTGTTTACTTGGACGATATTCTAATTATTGCTGACTCGATAGACCAAACTTTAGAAAGATTGTACATTGTATGAAATACCCTCGTAAATGCCGGATTTTCTTTCAATTTATCTAAATGCTCTTTTCTAAAGACATTGGTACCTTATCTTGGGTATGCAATTCACAACGGAGAAGTTCGCCCAACCTGGGTAATATACAATCCTTGAGTTCTTTACCTGCACCACCGACCGTCACACAGCTTAGACAGTTCTTAGGTTTAGCTTCTTTCTTCCGAAAATTCGTCCCTAAATTTTCACAAGTAATGAGACCCCTGTATGCACTTACTTTTGGTAACAAAAACATAACTTGGACGGATAAACATGAAAAAATAAGGCGAAAGGTAATTTCCGTCCTGATTGACGTGACGGCGTTAATGGTATTTAACACTAATTATCCGATAGATCTACTTACTGACGCTAGTTCGGATGGATATGGGGCTATTTTGACGCATAAGGTCGACGGTAAAAACAGAGTAGTAGAATATTATAGTTAGGAAACTAGTCTCGCGGAATCTAGGTGTAGCGGCAAATGAGTCACAGGACAATTGAAATCATGTTGTTGTTTTGCCTTGGAGTATCAAGACCGTTAGGTTACAAGTAATGTAAGAACAAATAGACTCCGGGCAAAACAAACGAATTTTTATTCCTTTCATGTGTTGTTGAAAATAGAAATATTCTATGAAGAATGATTCCAATTCTTAATTCTTTAAACTAAATAGAAGTTTACTAAGAAATATATTTTTTACATCTGTTAGGAAATGTTGAAAGATATGATAATAGCAAAATATATGATAAAACAGAATAAGCAATGATCCTGGTGAAAACTAAAATTAATAGAATGACTGTAAAAAGAATAAATAAATTTCACATAAGAATTCTCGTTATTTTGTTGAAATTAAGGAAACAAATTTTCTGTTAGTTATACTTCGTTTTAAACCATATACTTTATCAATTTTCTAATTGCTTCGGAAGACGAGAAGCAACATCGCGAACACTTACGAACGTTATTTAATCGCCTAAACGACTACTGTGTCGTTCCTGCGAAATGCGAATTCGGTGCGCGCGAGATTACATTCCTCGGATATGTTATTAAATAGGTTTTGGAGTTCGATGTTTAATTGATTCACACAGATTTAGTTTTGTATACTCTGTATTTCACCGCCATGTACAGTCATTACAACACACCGGATAATTAACACGTTAAATACGCATGAATACTGAAAAGGATATGTTTTCCTGATTACGACGTAGAAATATATTGCGACGTATCGGGCGACATCGTACGACCATATTTACCGGGATCCTTGCGGCGTAGCGTATTTAATTCGCTCCAAGGACTTTCCCCTCCTGGGATACGCGCAACGCAAGAATTGGTGGCGACGCGTTTCGTTTGGCTGTCTATAAACAAAGATTGCCGAAACTGGGCACGTGGTATACAGTGCCAGCGATGTAAGGTCACCAGGCACGTAGCTTCCCCAGTCGGAGCATTCAATGTGTCCGCGGGCAGGTTTGAACACATACCTGTAGACATTATCGTGATGCAATAATAGACAGGATATCGACATTGTCTAACGTGTATTGACCGTTTCTCGCATTGGCCCGAAGCAATACCTGTAGCCGATATAGAAGCGTCAACCGTTGCTTCAGCCCTCCTTTCAACGTGGATAGCTCGTTTTGGCGTACCAGTGAAAATAACAACTGATCAAGGACGCCAATTCGACTCGCAACTATTTCAGGAATTATGCCGGTTGCTCGGTATCAGGCATTTACGCACGACGGCCTATCATTCCGCGTCCAGCGGGATGGTAGAGCGCTTACATCGTCAGTTGAAAGCGGCAGTCAAAAACTATGATACGAGCATCTGGGTCGAAATATTGCCGATCGTACTCATGGATATTCGAACAGCCCTTAAGGAGGACTTGAATGCAACGGCTGCCGAAATGATCTACTCGCAGGAATACGATTGCCAGGGGAGTTCTTCGTACCGACGGCTCGGCAAGCGACCTCCGAATACGCGAGCCGGCTTAAAGAGCGGATCGAAGAAATGAAGCCGCAACTGATCAATCGACATAGTACGAAAAACGTATTCGTTTTCCACGAACTCGCAATGTCACCCAATGTATTGCTGCGTAACGACGCCATCCGTTCCCTTCGACCACCTCATGTCGGGCCATACAAGGTGTTATAACGTGGAGAAAAGAATTTCACTTTTTTTAACGATGTTATCTAAATCATTGACATCGTTGAAACTTTGCAGTCCTCCGCACTCTTGTTGATCTCTACGTATAAGCTTCCCAACCGCGTACCATACTCCCCAGTAGGCACTGACCTATCTAGTATAATAGTACAGATTTATCGAGACATAAAATCTAGATATGTGAAATCCTGACAATAGAAATGTATGAAAAAAAGAGCTAGTTCTCGATATGAATGGCGATGTGTTTAACGTGCAACGTTAACCGATTGCTTTAACCGACTTCCTTATACACAGTCGAAATGTATGTGTCGTCGTATGTGGAAATCCATTATTGCTATAGAAAAATCACAATCTGTTTCTACAGCAACCAGTGGTATAATAACAAATACCCGATAGCGTGGAATCACCCTGCAAGCGACGAGAACATGGGGATAACACGAAGCAAACAAAAGCCAACAGTACGCGCCAAGTGTCATTGATTTCAAAAAACCCTTTGCAAAACTGCTCTTTATGCAACTGGAAAAAGAGTTATAAAAGAAGTCGTAGAATTATCGGGAGGTTAGTGATAAAATTATATTGGCTCATCCCAGAAGTATCGCAGTTATTCTGAGAGTTAAGTTGAAAACAATAGGAATTGTTACTATCAGAGTTTGAAGATATTGGAATAGAAAAGTTAATAGAAAAAGATGCTGAATTATGGAAGATACAAAAAAGTTTATAATTGATCGATCGTCAAGAGGCTATTGTTTATTTTTATCGAGTATACGAAAACCACCAATTACATTGTTCATGGCTTATAGGAAGACCTACTACAAAAGTGCCAAGTTATACTACAAGATTTCAATAAGCCAAATTCCTGTTACGCTTTTCCTGGTGGACTTCAATGCTTTAAACAACATTTGTGCGCCAGGTCACGCTATTAAATTGTAATTTCTGATTAAATAGTAAATTTGAGTAAATATTATATTTTTTAATTATCTCATATAGTTTTGTAAAATATTAAGTTACAGATAGAAAAACGTCTACTTTTAATATCATTGGGCTAGATAGGTTGTGACAGATACTGAAGAAGTACTAGAGTATAATTAACAGTATATTTATTCACAACACTCCCTATATACACTTCGTGTCGAACTCGCGATTGCGCTAACGGTTCGCGGTTCGCGATTACAAGTTCGGTTTCTAGACGGTGCGATGCAATGTCGATTGAAAATAGTGCGCGCAGCGAGTTCAGACGATGGTTGCTCACGATACGTTGCGGAGCTCTACTCAATTATTCACTGAACTCTACGTCACGATGATGCTGCAGATGAAAACTATAATGGGATGTGTCTAAGGATACAAGATCATCGGATTCGTCGAGGAGAGCCTTCGTTAGGAAAGTGAGGGAAATGGACGTTGCTGTTAATTGGTTAATTTCTATATTGGTGGTTGAAGAAGGATGCTAGACGCCTTCAAGAGAAAGTTGCTAGCGGGAAGCATCGTAGGTGAGAAAAGCAAATTTCTCGTATCTTCCGTAGTAGGTGATAGATTTAGGGACTGTTAAGAGATAGACTATTTGTTCGTTTGAAGAACCTTAGCTACATAAGTCCTAAGATTTATAGCGGGTCCTTAGACTAGCTGAAAATATACTGTGGAGATATCGACAATCTGGCGATCTAATATATCTGGCAATCATCTCATCCGAAGAACAGGGTCTTTGTGTAGCGAGCCACGGGACAGAAACCGTTGGAAAATTTACTGTCGGGTGCCGCTACATTATAGAAAAGTTTTGACACTACAACTTCTGTGGCTTTATGGTGAAAGAATCTTTCATTTTTAAATTATACCGCGTGAGTGAGGACACGCGGGAAGTACGACAGGAGTTGATTCAGCACAGTAAAATACGAGAAAAGAAATTCATATAAATGTATGATACGATCTCATTTTCGAGTAACGTCGTGTTTTTGACGGTGACATATGATTTCGTGTTAGGTTTGACTAAAATGAAGTAACATTTTAGCTTTGAATAACGACGGTCGTATTGTAGAGTTTTCTCAACTAATTCTTTTGAGTGAGGATTTCATTTTAATTGAGTTTCCTGAGGGCTAATTTTTTTTTCAACTGACCATTGAGTTGAAGAACCTTCAGAATGAATGGAATTTCATTCATTAAAGGTACTTAAATAATGTAGGTCAAATTATCGTCGTACTTTTGTTCTAAAGAATGTATGACAAGAACGCAGAATCTAATTAATTAAACTTTTCTTGGGACAACCGATCAAACTCTTTCTACTTAAAAGTTTATCTCAGAGGAAATCTACTGCAAAATATTAATCGATTCTCGTGATAATTCGTTGAGAATGTTAAGTCTACATTTTCTAATCTTGATTAATCTTGATTAATCTTGATCGATTAATCCAGAGGTGGTTAACGGTTCTCATCGGATTAATATTTAATTTGTTATCAAAGAGCTACGAAATATTTTTTAACATGGAAAATGATTTTTGTGTGAGCGTCTTTTGGAAGATTTAATATAGCTATTAGACAATTTTTTCTCAACCAACAAATAATAACTTTAATATAGAACCATAATTCAGAAGTAAGTTAAGACAATTAATAATACGACAGAAAGACTAGCCGAATTGGTAATTAGGCAACAAGAATGAAAAATAATAAAGTGCCGAAAATTACTTTGAGACTATCGGACATTGCAGAACGACTTATGTTGAAATAAAACTAGTACCATTTTATTGGAATTTGTCTTTTAGTGCATATTATTTGCCTCATGAAACTCATCCAGACGTATTTATAATATATATAGAAATCATTTTTTTCTGAATTGAAACTAAGTGTATAGTTTTTTATCATATCTTCTATTATCTCCTTCATCAATCAAGATGCGTGTCAGTATCCATGTATGTGCACATGTATCTATAATATCTCATGCATATTATGTCCTCAGAATGTACTATGCATGTATATACGAGTACAGAGTAAAGATTTCACAAAAATTGTAATTATTACTATACTGCAGAGGTTTATGCATTTGCAGGAAATATAAAAATGCATAGTATTCACATGATATGCAAAAATACATAAAACATCTAAAACAAATCGCTCATTATAAGTATTTGGTGGGTGGGAAAAAGTTTCCATACAAAACACATCTTTTTTCTAGCTACATCCATAAAGATATAAAATTACATAAGAATACACAAACTAGCCGATACTTACAGTTGGATAGCAATTTACACAGCTCAGGTCGATTTTTCGTAATCGAATATTTCATTGGAATATTGCTACTTATGGATAATTTTATATAGAATATTTCATTATTTTAAAACAATTTATACAATTTATAAGAATAAATCGACATGTACAAATCTAATAAATTTCGAACAAACGATGGACAAAACAATATATAGTTTTCACATTTTCTTACAGGTTGTGAAGATGTTTATCATCGTAGTTATGATATTTGCCATCTGTTGGCTACCTTATCAAGGGTCTTTTATTTTCGTTAACACCACAGGCATTTGGCGGAAAATAGCAACATCCAACATGTTTATTTAAGTTTCTATTGGCTCGTCATTTCAAATTCCATGGTAAATCCTATCATATACTACTGGATGAACAATAGGTGAGTTTCATATCTTGATAATACTTTGTTCCCAAAAAAGGTACATTCTTAAGATGGTAAAGAAGATGAAAGCGAGGAAGCAAAAATGTCTTGTTAGCATAGTATTATACAGTATCGAAAATCGATATTCCATCGAAACATTGTTGAAACCGCCAAATGCATTGTTTGAGATGATGAGAGAGAATTAGGTAATTAAAAGACAAAAGTGAATATTACAACAAACATTAAATGCGTCTACAGTTGATATGAAATGCATTCGTACGCCGACCAGTTTCAAACAATTCTCCATAAAATATCAGTTTAGTAAATAATTTTTATAAAACAATAGTATTCGCGCAAAACTTTTAGAATAGACACTATGCAGGAGATCAAATGTATTTGCTAACATAACAAAAAGCGTTCATGAATCGACTTAATTCATAGAGTTTACGAAAGAATCTATAACGGATGCATCATTCTTTAATAATAATTAATTATAACAGAGTATTTAAAAACGTTATCGACACTAGCAATGCATAAAATTCTATTCAGTAAAAATTACCAATAAAGAACGTCATAAAAGTATGCAAAAACTTAAGCGCAGGAAAAAATGTACCTAGATTTGCATTATTAATGTAAAAGTTTACTTTTTCGAGAACTGTACCTAATAGATCCACCGCATGTATAATTCATAGGTATGGAATAAGAAAGACTGCAAAATATGATTCCGCAAATGAACATTCACAGAATATTCATTAATATTGGACAGACTATTTATCATTCGAATGATGAAGTAAACTCTGAAGATGCCATAGAAATTAGAGATCATCTTAAAAGTAACTTGGACGTTAATCTATGTAACATCTGTGCAGCTTTTTATAAAACCAAAGATATCATAATATGATGTACTAATACAAAATATTTTGAAAATAAAGCAAGTAACAACAAAAATTTGGAATTTGCGCAAATAACAAATAACCAATGGAGTACTGACATAGAATCATTTTTATAGTAAATACATCTTTATAGTACAAATATGATTTTGCAAAGTATCAAGCCACTACTCCTACTACAAGGACAGTTACAGAAGCCAAAAACGCAAGTTACAGTTTAAGCCCCACTTCTTCTGTTCTACTTAATTGAAACTTATGACAAAAATCAAGGGTATTCTGTACAATGGCATACATGTTTGTGATTTTTTTTCAAAATTTTTGGCTACAAATTTGATCCTTAAAAAATTCGGAGAACTTTTGTAACCTGACTTTATTTTGTAATTGTCTAGTGAGCATGCTTATATCTTTAGAGTATTAGTGCCTTGTTATGATTCTTAATGCGTAACTTTTTTCAAATTTTTTGAGATGGGAAACATAATTGCGTAATTTGCACAAAAATGTCCATAACTTTTATTAGCAGGTATTAATAATCCTATCAATAAATCATATTTAAGTAACACGTTCAAAATATTCGACGGAATTCATTGATTAATTTTTTAAAAACAACTACGTACGTATATGAATCACGTAGATTGTAAATTGATGTCTTTTGATTTTCTTACAGGTGTCGACTCAATTTCCAACTAATAATATGCAAACGTACAAACTGCGATGATTCTCCAATGCATGACTTTGTAAAACGAACAGATGTGATATCTTATAACTCATGTAAGCAATTATTGGATTATATTATATTTTACACATAGTTGATTACTTAAGATATCTGAGGGATATTTTGGTTAATTTTTAAATATCGATAACTGATAAATAAGATCTCAAATGCAATATTTCAAACTTTTCACTCTCGTGATTTTGGCATTCGTTAGATTATGACTTTTGTTAGGGGACTTTTGTGCATTTGTTAGCAGGATTTGATAAATTCTTTACTATTTATTTTATTATCGAACGTCATTTAATGCATCATTACATTTTTATTTTGCATATTTGGGAAGTTATTAGTTGATAATTTACAACGAACAATAAAATTTGCGTTTAATACTACAAGTATAAATTTGATTAATTAAACATAAATTTACTAATTTATTCTCAGGTCGTCTTAAATCCACTTCGATACATTGGAAGCATAACATGGCAAAGACACAGATGCAAAATATACGAATGTGATCTATATGTATAAACGATCACAAACAAGACACAACTACCGTCTGATAAATAATATGTAAATAACATAATAAACAAATTTTGTTTGTAAATAGTAAAATCTTGCGATGATTGTAAATATCGTAATAAATGTTAACTTATTATAACTGTATCCTTGTTCTTGTACCTATCTAATACTATATAACATAATACTATATAACGTAATACTATATAACGTAATACATTATAATGTAATTCTAAATAACGTAATAGTATGTCGGAGATGGAAGGACACCGGAGCCTTCCCTTGGAACCTCGGGAAAACTCCTTAATACTGTAATCTAGTTTCTAACGTAGCTGTAATTAAACAAATGTCGTCGTCTAACCGAGTTGTATTCGTTTGAGATTTATGATAGTGAGCTTGGGCTCGAGGCGACAACCAGTCGCCGAACGTAGCCGCGGTCAAGGGATGAANGACCGCGGATCCGTTGCTGAACCTAAGATCATTGTCATTAGCTTCTCGAGTATCTGATTATCGCGGTTACTTGTTAGATTCGGACAATCATACCTGCAGTAGCGAATAACTCCTCTATTGTATAACGACAACATCTAATCTGAGCGTTGATTCGTTTCGCGCCCACAACCTTAGACCAAATCTTAACGTCTCCCCGACAAGTATATAACGTAATATTACGTTAGCAACTAAGTAATTGCAGATTTTGTCATTACCACCTAATGTATATAGTATATATTATATAGTGGTATATATATAATGTATTAAATTCAAAAGTATTAGAATAGTTTATTGGACAAAGTGATCAATCCGAACTGTACGTAGTTCGTGACGGTGACTCGGTCGTCTGACGAGCGCATGTTCCACTGTTGCAGAGTTTTTCGTTGGTCGGAGCTATGTAAGATATTTTGTGTAACTGGAAATTTAACGCAAAGGTACGTTGATCGCACATTGTGGTATAATACAGCGCGAACGGTAATTCTAATTATCTCATCTAGTTATAGGTTATCGGTTTGTTTTCCTTTGTATAAATTGCCCTGCGAGCATGGATGGACGATGCAGCTGGAAAAATGGACTGTGGCGAATAACAACGAGCGGCAAGAGGATTAACAAGAGGAAGGAGGAAAAGAGCATTTAATCGTTGATAATGAGAAAATGTATTATCTGGTTGGTTGCGTGCGAGCGTGGGAGAAAAAGTGTGAAACGAGGGAAGGGCAGGGAGAAGTATCTTGCAAATGTGTAAGTAAGAAGTGTAAATAAAATAATTTGGAAATGTGAAACGTTTTGCGTAAAACAAGTAATAATAAGAGCGTAAAAATATGGGGTGAAAAGACGAAGTGTGTAATAAAGATGCGTAAATAAAATAAACGCGTTGCTAACTTCGGTGTGCGAAAGGATGGAGCAGGAAAGGTAATAGCGATGTTGATTCGGCAGGGAATTTGTCAAAACATGGGTTAGTTTTGTTAGAAAATTATAAAATATGTAAAAAGATTGTGGACGTTAGATGCGTGAAAGTTGAAAGAAGTAAGAAAAGAAGGAAAAGAGAGTATAAAATGTGTTTCGTCGCGTGAAAAGGTCTGCGCGGCGTCTTTCATTGTCTGATTCGTCAAGGCCCAAGCACCGTTAGAGAAACCTTCAATAAACCTAACGCCCCACCATAAACCGAGTCTTATTAGCTTACAGGAACCTTTAATCCTGCAAGTATTTTCGGTTTATGGCTGGTACATAAAACAGTCCTTAGGTCTATTGTACATTCTTCCAAATTACGGAGAAAGCAGGTAGTTACCTAATGGGAAAAACCAAATAGTTGCCTAATGGAAAAGCTGGTTTCTCCCATAAAACAATGTCGCCCATGAGCCACGTTGATAGGAGGCTTTTTCCTTCTATCTTCGTTCCCAACATTGGCCATGACCAGTCGGCATCGTGGATTATTGCCCTCACTTTCCTAACTAAAAATGTGAGTTACGAATCCGCGTTCTTCGTTCAAAGGGCACAGCCATACCGAGCTTTCCTCCGTAATTACATGAGACAGAACTTCACTGTTCTCACTGTTCCTACAACTGTTCCTACTGCTCTTACGGCTCCTACTTCTCCTGTTGCTACAACTGTTACTACTGCTTCTACGCCATCAGGAGGGTCAACTCTATTGGTTCTCATAACCAAAGAACAGTCAACTTCAACACTCTACTCGTTCTTGAAACGACAGAACAATCTATCATCGGGAGTCTATATCAACAGAACCATCAAGGGAGTTCTATCTCAGTTCTAATACTCACAACCCTCAAGACTTCGTCGAAAGCCAACTCTCTACCCGGATTCTTTCATCTACGAGTAATCCTTTTTTTCGTCACCTGTGTCTTAAGCAACGGCGTAAACTTGTGTTATTGTACAAAGTGTGGGAAATAAATTTTATAACCCTGTGAATCACAGCGTTATATCACAACAACCACCCCTATTATCTTAACGGAAATCAGGGGATCGATCTATTCGCAGCGTCAATTATTATAATTGTAACGGAAATTTACGACTCCCGTTGACGTGTTTCCTCGCGATTACCTCTCCCCGCGATTGGTCGAATTTACAAAATGATAATAGGTACTACGTAAGGCAATATAATTTTCTGGATGGCAAAAGAATTGATTTGTTTGGATTCTAGGAGACTAAAGAATAAATAAAGATACATTTAGGAGATACGTGCGCGTTGTTTATTCGACCATTGACCATAAATTGTGAAAGTAGGTTTTAACAAAATGAATGACAGATAGAATAGCTTTCAAAGGTTAAGAATATGGTTGCGTTAAGAAAGGTGTAATTGTGAAATGTATGGGTAATGAAATAAAATACCATTACGAAAGGTAGTAATTATATCTGGAAATATATTAATAAGGAATAACACGATTGCAATCTTGTAATTATACAGATAATAGATGGAAAGTGATTAACGTTACATGACTTCCATTTAGAGGAATGAAAGGTATTAGAAATAAAATGGAAGGATATTATTAAATGTAGTAATTATATAGAATTATAGGAAATATGGTGGTAATTACATCCTCGGTGTAAGCTTGGGTGAGAATTATAGTGCCTTACGGAGTTGGACAGGAAAGAAGAGCGTTGGAAGAAGGTTTAGCGGAAGAGAATAGAGAGAAAGGAAATTGTTGAAAAGCATAATGTTATTTGAGAAAGGAAAATTGGCACAGAAAGAAGAGAGAAATTTATAGGTTTTGGTAAATTTAATAAGTGGTAAATGAGTGGTGAATGGCAGAAAGGGTAGAGAATAATAGGATGTATCTAAAATAGTTTTTTGATGAAAAGATAGAAGATAAAAGAGCGGTGATTGTGGAAAAAATGGATTAAACATAAATGTAGGTTTAAGCAAGCAATATGTAAAGAGCTAAAATCAGTTAGCTCCGCGGTAAGGTGTCGAACTCGTAACTTTTTGGTGGCGTGTTGAATTCTCGAGGCTGCGTGCGGAGCCCCGTTCTTGTTGCGGGAGGCTCGATTCTTCACCCTGGGGTTTCTTCCCCGGGGTGGTGTGTCCAAACCGGTTCTAGATAATGAAAGCTATCCGATTTTGTTCCCGTAAGCAATTTTTGTTGTACGTTTGGTAGGTGTGGGAAAGAAGAGAAGAAGAGTACCGTGTCTGGTCCGGGTAGGCATGGCATGTAGATGGGTAAGGACACGAGCATTTATCGCACGGCAGATTCAAATATAGGGGGAACTGCACTCGATATTACAATTACAAATTACAAACTTTATTAAATAAAATGAAGTAAGTAATTCAATGAATAATTAACATAATGCAACATATTAACATAATCTTATATTAGAAATAGAATTATAACAGAACTATCTGTGTGAAAATATCAGAATTACATGTATATTTAAAGATCAACGTAATTGTTGAACAACAGTATGTAGTATCGGGAAAAAGGGAAGTGTGCATGCTGTTACATTGTTTTGCGAGGTTTTAGTATGGATCGTGTTTCTGGCCTTCGCTCGCTGTCCTACGACGTCTGTTTAGTATTAAGGAAACGCAGTGTACGTGGTCATAGGCGCGAACGGTGACGTGACCTGAGCATAGCGGGGGGGGGGTCGTCTCTAAGAGAGGACCGAGAAACAACCTAAGATCAAAAAAGCAGTCCTTTACGAAGTATCGAACAGCACACGTCGAGAGGTCGGGTGCTTAAAGTCGCTAAGCCGAGCAAGCGCGTGGTCATTGTTCATCACCGGATATTCCGTCGCGCTTTGTTGTAACACCGACAATTGTTAAATATATTAACTATATCACCCTGTTTAACAATCAAAGCAACTTTCACTTGTCCTTCCTCTAAAAAACCCAATTAAGTTACTACAAGTATATGCTTGGAACGAAGTTGAGAAAGTTTATTAATCGATATAAAATATTCTGTCGAGCTGCAAAAATTAACAATGTTGTGAAATATCTGCAATTATTATGAATCCAAATATTATATAAATAATTCTTCTCCCTCTGAAATAGGTGACTATAGGTTGATCACTGGCCAACTTCAAGATATTAATAACGAGATATAAACGATAGTGGAATATACGAATAGTATGAAAAATATAGTAATGATAGTAATGAAGAAGCGACACCACCAATAGAATAGAATACGTTACAAACCTGACACAACGCGATCTATGTTATCGGTATGAAATCAAACGACTGAATGACTCCTCATCCTTAGTTTTGCTACACAACTTCCAAGGTGGTGTGGGGTAACACGGGCCGCTGGCACAAGCAGGTACGAAAAGTTAAACGATGTACAGAAAAACAAACGTATACATCTGTAAAAATATTCATCTTCCACGCAGCGCGTACATGATTTTTTCCAAATTCAAAACAAAGCATACACACGCAATACCTAATATCCCACATAATAATTACGTCGGTCTTTATAAACATCGTACAATTTGTCTAGCTTAGAAGGAGAGAAAGAAAATGAAGCTACTGACACTGTATATACACTTTCGAGTCTTTCAAAAGGGACATACGACATGTTGTGCTAAACTGTTTAACGTTCTATTTTCGCGACACTAAACTTTTGACAATATTGAAAAATTATAAACTTCGCGATGCCTGAATTAAATTTCCCTTAAAAGCAGGGACAAGCCAAAGAGGAACAGCAATCCATCATAGAATAAATTCAAAATTACGGCGTGTACGAACGAGTTCGCGATCTTTTGAAAGAATCAATGGATCCACGCGACGCGCACCCGTACGCAAATTAATAGATAAGGGTAAAAAAGGAAAAAAGAAATAATAGAAAGGAGAATGGATCTTCGTATTTTGTTCCAAGTCAGATAACTATCACTGTACAAAATGGGCCCACGATGGACTTGACATAGTCCAGACATATCCCACGGTGACCTACGGTGTCCCACCTTGCAATCCAGTCTAGATCATCCAAAATTTTATCCGTGACTTTTGGTGATCCACACGGGACTGTATTGGCGTAGTTCTTGGCTTGGTATCGTTTTCCAAACATTAATCAACTGATTAATTTTTGGAAAACGATGCCAAATACCAGATGTTTCTTCGACCAATTGCGGGGAGACGGAATCGCGAGGAGACACGTCAACGGGAGTCGTAAATTCCCGTTACGATTACAATAATCGACGCCGCGAGTAGATCGATCCCCTGATTTCCGTTAAGATAATCGGGGCGGTTGTTGAGGTATAACGCTGTGGCTCACAGGGTTATAAAATATATATTTCCCACTCTTTGTACAATAACACAAAGGATTGACACCGTTGCTTACAATATCAGAGACGTAGGGAAGATTTGCTTACAGAGGAGAAAGTCCGTGTACTAACTGACTTTGTTAGAACTCCTTGTAGATGAGGATTAGAACTCCTTGAATGTGACTCGATTCTTCGGTTACGAGAACGAGTAGTGTGTTGTATTTGACTGTCCTTTGGTTATGAGAACCAGTAGAGTGGATCCTCCTGATAGCGTAGAAGCCGTAGACGAGGTAGGAGCCGTCGGAGCAGTAGGCACCGTGAGAGCAGTTGGCAGATCCGTCAGAAGGTTGTAGGAACAGCGAGAACACTTGAAGGAACAGTGAGGTTCGTTCTGATGTGATTACGGAGGAAAGCTCGGTAGGGGTGTGCCCTTTGAACGAAGAACGCGGATTCGTAGGTCACATTTTGGTTAGCAAAGTGAGGGCAATGATTCGCGATGCCGATTGGTTATGCCCAATGTTGAGAATCAAGACAGGAGGAAGAAGCCTCCTACCAACGTGGCGGCATTGTTCATAGGAAAAATCAGCTTTTCCGTTGAGCAGCTATTTAGTTTTTCCCATTGGGTAACTACCTGCTTTCTCCGTAATTTGTCAGAAGGTACAATAGACCTAAGGACTGTTTTATGTACCAGCCATAAACCGAAAATACTTGCAGGATTAAGGGTTCCTGCAAGATAATAAGACTCGGTTTATGGTGGGGCCTTAGGTTTATTGCGGGTCTCTCTAACGGTGACTGGGCCTTGATGGTCAGATATTGAAGGACGTCGCGCGGACCTTTTCACGCGACGTAACACCAGATCTTACCACGAGGTCTCACCACCCATGGGTTATTTAACATTACACACCGATCTCGATATTCAACCTATTGGCAGAATGTCGAGTTCCGACTCTACTTGACCATGGGCCTGTGTAAAGAAATAGTTGTTCCGTAGCCTAACTGCGAAACACATATCTCCAACGCAGCGCTTACATGTTTCTTTACAAACGTAGAACAAAACATATATAACGCAACATTTACCTCCCACATAACGATTACATCGATCTGTGCAAATATCGTACAATAATTCGCATTCCTACTGGCAGCATTCGGTATCAAAGACACATTTATCTAACTTGGAACGAAAGAAAGGAAATGAAGCTACTGATACTGTATACACCATTTCGTGTCTTGCAAAAGTGACATAGGAGTCGCTGTACTAAACTGTTTAACGTTCTACTATTGCGACACTATAAGATATTGAAGAGTTATGAACTCTAACGTGATCTCAATAAACTTCCCTTAAAAATGGGAAAACAAGAAGATGCCCGATCAATCAGACGATAAAGGAAAAAATCGCGGCGCGCCCGAAACAAACGATATCGCGATCTCTTGAAAGAACTAACAAACCTACGCGACGTACCTCCGTACACGAGATAACCCCAAGTTCAGCAGAAAGCCCAAGAATTGACCGTACCTCGATTCCTGTTTTGCCGTTCGAAACTTACACGAGTCGCGGTCGATGGTGTCACGTAATAAATGACGAGGTGTTATAAGAAGGTGAATGCTTTATTAATGCGACAATGTTATAATTCACTTGTAGGATACAAACTGACTTACTGACTAAAGAACTGGGGTTTTATTCTCTTCATTATAATTCACATATCTTATGGGTGGGAGTCCGGTTATTGTCTATTCTCATCGTCATGGTATTACTAAGTGTCATAGATATACCCGGAGGTCGGCAGATGTCTGGCTTTTGGGTGACGTTACACTCTCTTAGAGTAGGCCGCGGGACGACCATATAATTTAAAAAACTCGTCGTCCTGTCGATCATCCAATGCAATCCATGTCCTGATGACTTCAGCAGTTAGTGTTGGAGAAAGACGCCTTATCAGTGCATCGGTTGGCATGACAGTTAAAAGACGCTTTACGAGAGATCCAAACATTCTGTTGATGGTGTGTATGAATATGTGGGCCCCAAGTCAGACGACAACGATACGAACTATAATAAGCTAAGTCTATGAAGGGAAGCTAAACGCTACGATTAAATTTTACAGATAACTCAAGCTTGATGGACATAATCGGAATAAGTTGCGCAACGACGTAAGAGATACAATACATATAATTAATCTAATGAGCAGTGCGAGTTAGTTAAACCATCAGTCCTCAACATTTATGCAAATTTCATGTACCCATCTATGCCATATAATACATTGAATCCATTCTTTTCTTAGATTTTGGTGATATAAAATGTTCATGACAAAATATACGAGCCCGAGCGAAGAATTTTACATTTTTCATTTTTCCACTGCTACATTTCCTTCATCTTTGCTAAGTGCGCTCCTGGTTTTAAAAGATATTTTTCGTTCGGTCTTTTTTCCAGCTGATTGTTACAGTGTTCCCTCTTTCCTTCGCTTTTCCCTTTACTCCTTCCTTTGCTTGGCAGATAGATTTGACTATTTTGGGGGAAAATATAAATGCTGAAGGCTTTGCATCCTTAGACGTCACTGATAGCGTTCCCATGCTCTTAGATGTGGATAGTAGCATTTCTACGTCTTTTGATAACAGGACTTGCTGCACAATGTTGATCGCCTGTTGGTCTGTTGGATCCTCTTGTATCTGGCTGTTGACATTTGGTGGTCTCTATTTGTAGTTCTTGAAGGAGGATACAAGTAATCGGGAAACACATTAAAAGGAAATATTCCAGTTTCTAGGGACCCTTGAATGACAATTTCAATGATAACTGCTTCAAAAAAATGTTACTGTATATAATTCCGTAACTCCGTAAGTTGTTACACAGCGTTTAAAGTATTTATTGGAGCCGTAAAACTTACATTAGGTTGTTTCAAATGATGGACGCAGTACACATCATGCAACGAAAGCATTGGTTCCTCAAGCATGTGACTTGAGAATTTTATGAATTCCCTAAGCCAAACAATAAAAATATTTTTTTATATCCAGCCATTGTCGTGGTAAACTGCGAAGATGCGAGAAGTTTAACTATCCATTAACTTCGGTTTCGCTCTCTTTCTTTAGGACACAAATAAAATGGTAGGCATATAGTTTCCAGTGGCATTCGTACATATCTCGGCTGTAAGAAAAGTTCTGAAAAAAAGAAACTGTTTTTATGGGCCGAAGCCATGAACACGGCAGTGCATGTCATAAACAAGACTGGGCCGACAAGACAGGACAATAAAACACCGTATGAACTGTGGTACGGGAAACCACCAGATTTAGAAAAGTTTAGGTATTTAAGTACTGAGTGCTTCGTACATATACCTGCGGAAAAGAGAAGAAAACTTGACAAAAAGGCTAACAAAGGATATTTGGTAGGCTATCTAGATGACGGACGAGGATATCAAGTGTACGTGCCGACCGTAAGAAATGTAATATTCAGCCGTGACGTAATATTTAAGACCGAACTAGAAACAGCGAAATTTGTTCATTTAAGTTTACCGAAAATTGTCGAGCGCGAAGATGTGTGCGCAGAGCGATAGAGCATGTACGTATGAAAGTGCAGAGAGTGAATATGAAAAACAACCTCATATAACTAGCGAGAATGTGAGATAATTGAGAGATAGAGGTAAGATCAAACGAACTGATTTTTATGGTAGCCCACTAACGTACGTAGCGGAAAAATTACCGGTGGATTTTAACGAAGCGATAAGATCCGAAAAGAAAGAGTTATGGGATACGGCTATGAATGATGAAATGAAATCGCACTATGAAAATAAGACGTGGATTCTTGTAGAAAAACCAAAAGATCAGAAGATACTTAGTAATAGGTGGGTTTTAACGGTAAAGCTAAATCCGGACAATTCGGAACGATACAAAGCGCAACTTGTAATAAAAGGGTGTTCACAGAAAGAAGGCATAGATTATAAGGAAACCTATAGTCCCGTTTCTCGGTTTGACACAATTAGATTAATGCTCAGTATTCCTACCAAAAATAATTTACACCTTGGACAGTTTGACATTAAGACCGCATTTTTGTATGGAAGTCTGAAAGAAGACATCTATATGAAACAACCTAAAGGCTATGATGATGGTACGAACCGCATTTGTAAATTGTCAAAAAGCCTATATGGCTTAAAGCAGTCTCCAAGATGTAGGACGGAACGTTTCACAAAATTTATTTCAAATTTAAAATTTTATCAGATTAACGCAGATCATTGGTTTTATATTTATACAGAAGATGACAAATTAGTGTTGATGACCATATACGTGGACGATGGACTGGTAGCAGTTTCAGACGAATCTCTAATCGATAAATTTTTCAATAATTTAAGTAAAGAATTCAAAATTACGAGTTCGAAAGAAGTAAAGAGTTTTCTTGGACTTGAAATTAATAGATTAAAAGATGGTTCAATATTCATTCATCCGAGCAGGTATATTGAAAGCATATTAGAAAAATTTGATATGAATGGAGCAAACAGTGTTTCTACACCTTTCGAGACTAATTGGAGCGAAAGTAACATAAGCAATAATGATTGTAACGCATCATACAGAGAAGCTATAGGAAACTTAATGTTTTTACAAACCGTAAGTAGGCCAGACATTAGTTTTGCAATAAATATAGCGTCGAGACATTTATGGAATCCAAAAAAGTATCAGTGGGAATTAATCAAACGAATTTTGCGCTACATAAAAGGGACCGCAGATATGGGACTCTTACATACGAAAGCAGGCAGTCTCAAAACCTTTAGCGATGCTGACTATGCAGGCGACAAAGAAACAAGAAAGTCGACATCAGACGTTGTATGTAAATATGCGAATGCGGCTATTACATGGCAATGTAAGCGATGACAATATATAGCTCTATCTACGACAGAAGCTGAGTATGTCAGTGCAGCGTCGGGAGCGAAAGAAATTATGTGGCTAAAGAATATATTTCTTGAATGTAAAATTGAGATCTTTAAGTATATGCTATGTGTAGACAATACTAGTGCCGTGAAATTAATTAAGAATTCAGAACTCCAACAAAGAAGTAAGTATATTGACGAAAGATATCATTTCTTGCGAGATTTATACAATAGAGGCGAAATTGATGTAACGTATGTAACAAGCGAAGAGTAACTGGCAGATATATGTATAAAGGCGTTGTCAAAACAAAGATTTGAATATTTAAGACAAAAGTTAGGTTTGAAAAATACAAAAGGAATTAAGAGGTAATTGTTTGTAGAGATGTAGAGTGTTTAGGGAGGGAGTTGAAGTAGCCACCACTTCTAAGAAAACTCTACATCTGGTCTTTTTAGTTTTCTCAAGCACTGAAGCCATCGGCAGCGTAGACAGACCATAGACAGTAGACAGGCGACGAGGGCTTCGGGGTTTCCAGTCATGGGGTAACACTGCTAGCGTGCGGATCTGGACCAACTCAAATTATGTTCCCACTTGTACTTACACTTCTGTATTAAAATACATTTTCTACCTTACAATTTAACCACGCGTTTCTCTGTTTATACATCTAATAAACTCAACACGGGGAAACGTTGAATCAAATATATCGGACTGAATATGCGAAACTCCCATTACATTTATTTGACAGGGACCAGAGATGAAATAGCGCAAACCGGCTGATGTGCGCTGTATTTGGCGGCAAATATGTAGTAAAACGCCCATCGAATTGTCAACATATGGCTGACAGCAGCGGAGATAAGTTCTAATGTATATTTCAGCCTAAATTTGCAAAACTGCAATTACGATGGATTTGACAGGGAGCGGAGTTGACATAGAGCAACGGCTGACGATCGCTGTATTTGGCAGCAAATGTGGAGTATAACGCGCACCGAATTGTCGACATATCTCCAATAGCAGCGGAAATACGTTCAGTTGAATATTTAGCCTTGAATATTGAAAACTGGAATTGCATTGGATTTGACAAAGACCCACGTTAACATAGTGCCAACCGACTGATGTGCGCTGTATAAAGCAGCATATGTGGAGTATAGTGCGCATCGAATTGTCGACGTATCCCCAATTGCAGCGGAGATACGTTCAGTTGAATATTTAGCCTTGAACATGGAAAACTGTAATTGCATTGGACTTGATAGAGACCAGTGTTGACCCTTTCTCTTCTTAGCAGATCCCCACTATGCCTGTCTTCATATCCGTCGGCGATTATGGTAACGTTTATCTTCTGCTCAGTATTTGATGGAACCGCAAAACGTAATATGATATAACGTAATTCAATTTAAAGTAATACGTTACAATGTAATGTAATATAACGTAATACTATATGTCGTAATCGTAATGGCAGACTCCTACCCCGTCCAAGAACTCCTCAAATGCTGTACATTCGCTGTTGGGCGACACCTACACGCCCACTACCACCATTCCTGCCCATTCGACCGCTGCGTATCCGTTGCCGCGCTGCAGCGGATCCTCGTTGGCGGACGACCCCGGCACTAATGGCCATGTAACAGTCGGCCGTATCTCCGGCGTAGTCCGGAGCGTCCAGGACTCTGTATGGCTCGGCCACCACCGTTAGGGCGACCGTGATCTTCAGGATGGTTTGGAAGAGCAGGTCTTATGCCCGTCTTGACCGTCCCAGATTGGTCTGGAGGATGCGCATCTTATTAATCACCTAAGTTGATGGCTTCCATCGCTTCCTCCGCTCCAACCTCTTTGCTTGCGGGAGGGGCTTCATCCCCTCTCTTACTACACAGAAAAAATTGTTCTCGCAATTTGTCGGTTCGCGATCGCTCAATTCTTTCACACTGTCGCGTGGCATACTTTCATATCATTTTACGCAAGCCCATGATCAAGTAGAATTAAAACTTGACATTCTTGCCGTTAGCTTGAATGCCGAGATCAATGTGTAATAATAAATAACCCATGGGCGGGTCTCATGCGTAGTCACCTGCTCGTGGTGAGACCTGGTAATTGGCATCGTTTTCCAAAAATTAATCAGTTGATTAATCTGAGGTGGTATATGTTGTCCGTAATGGTTGTAGTTACCGGCTGTAGATGTCGCTGCTGGGGTACCGCTAACTATTCTTCTAATTGATGCGTGGACTAAAAGTAGGACTACGGGCGCCGGGAATCGAACCCGGGTCCCGAACGTTCGAAATCTAGAGCGCTAACCACTTCGCTACCGTGTCCGTTGCGTAGTTAGTGTCGAGTGGCGGTATTTGTTGTCGAGTGCCGCCACAAATCTTTGGAAAACGATACGAAGCCAAGAACTACGCAACAGTCCAGTTTGGATCACCAAAAGCCTCTAAGAGAATTTTGGATGATCTAGACTGGACTGCACCGTGGGACACCGTTGGACACCGTTGGACACCATAAAATGCGTACGTTTTAGCCTTAATTAATCGTAAGGTAAATAACTATGTTAAGTGCATTGTGAGCTCATTCTGTACAACGATATTTATCCATCTTGGAACGAAAATAGAAAAATCTCGTCTCTCTCCCCTCACCTACCACGTTGGAAAAATTGTACTTGCGGTTTATGGGTTCGTGATCACTCAGCTCTTTCAAACTGTTGCGTGGCGTACTCGCTCGCGCGTATTCCGGGTGCGTGCGGGTCAACGTGCACTAGATAACTCTTTAGATTCGTAAGTCGCCCCAAGGACACCTCTGTCTTGGTGACTGGTCGACGATTGCTCGACGTTTGCATCGGATCACGGGAGTTGTCATCGCGCCGGTGATGTTTGCGAATATAATGGGGATTCAGTCGTGGATCTGCAGTCCTGTCCGATTGGTCCTTCGGTACTCGGTCAGGGTCCTGCAATTTCACGTCCTCCGTAATACCGTTCGGCTCCGCGGGGGTGGACCCCACTGTTCAGTTGGGGCCATGCCTTCGTAATCCTTTTCAGCGGTCCCTTCCCAGGTACCAGTTGTTCAGTTGGAGCGTGTTAAGTTGCCGGCCTATATGCTGGGTCCACGGCTGGATCAGCAGTGGATCACTGGTACCATCGGTCGGCGCTATTCTAACGTCACCCAATAGCCAGACATCTGCCGACCTCCGAGTATATCTATAACATTTAGTAATGCCATGACGATGAGAATAGACAATAACCGGATTCCCAGCCATAAGATATGTGAATCATAATGAAGAGATAAAAACCCCAGTCCTTTAGTCCGTAAGTCAGTCTGTGTCCTACAATTGAATTATAACGTTGTCGCATTAATAAAGCATTCGCCTTTTTTATAACACCTCGTCATTTATTACGTGACAAGTCCATGGCCGCATGTGTGCTTCACCTCTGCACGTCGTATCAAAGAAGGACTGAAGGCTTTCGACCTTGCGGCCACTACCGTGCGTTGGACGCGTGCACCGTACCCGATAGATACTCGCCGCCGCATATTGAAGACATCGCGCAACAGCTGTATGGTAAGCGCATATTTCTAAGATCGACGTCGTCCGCGTTTATCATCAAATACCGATCGCACCCGAGGACATTAAAAAAACAGCGATTGCGACCGCGTTTGGGTTATTCAAGGCAGTTAAAATGATGTTTGGACTCCGGAACGCCGCGCTAACATGTCAGCGATTCGTGGACAAGATCACGAGAGGGCTCGATTTCGTCTACGCATATGTCACGTAAAATAAAAAAAAATCGAAGATGAAAATAAAAAAAGAGAATTTATTCGCTAACACCATGATTACAACAATGGTAATTTAGTTCCGATCTCCAGCCGTGACTTTCCGAGACCGAAGCTCTTACAACTCGACTTTCGATCGGATTCGATTCTTTTCCCTTTGTCGCCCCTCAATATCCCCACTATCCACGCGTTTGTTAGGCGTCCGCGTTCTTCTCGAACATTCGGCGGAAGGACCGTTGAGATATTTATGGCTCATTAGGCATTTCGCTTCGGCGATATACATTGTTGACGAGTGCCGCCACATCTTTATCTCCGTCATTAGCCCATCAGTTTTGAAGAGTGCCAATTGTGGCAAATACACTCACGATTGTCTAATTGCTTCGGAAGACAAGAAGCAACATCGCGAACACTTACGAACGTTGTTTAATCACCTAAACGACTACGGTGTCATAATCAATCCCGCGAAATGCAGATAAGGCGCGCACGAAAAAGATACGTTCTCCCGATCACCACGTAGAAATATATTGCAATGTCGTGATCAGAATGTCAAACTCTTCGTGTATACTAAAAGTGTCAAATAAGGTATCAAACCATATTAATACTCGATATATTCAATCTACCTGCACATTGAGCGTTAATTCATTTAAGGTTCGCGATATCAACCGATCGGTTGAATCTGACTGATCGCTATTTAGTTGAGAATTCGCATCAAGTAGCGTTCCAAATTTCAAATATTGTATACATGATAGTGAACAATACTTCAGAGAAAAGAAAAAAGGGCAAATGCAGTTGATGTTACAGATATTCAAAGAAACAAAATGACAAATAAGCCAATATTTTTTTTATTTATTTAATTAGCACTTTACAATTTGTCCAGCTGGATATTCGGTAAATTTTTCTAACTTTATCGCTAATTAACATGTGGATAGCTGTGTTGTATTTTTTTGGGTATCTCCCGACTTCTTCTTTGACCGTTGATATTTTTAGGCTTTTGCGTATATCCTCGTTTCTGACAGAGAGAGGAGCCAGGACTCGGAGTGGCGGTGGTGGTGTTACCCGCTAGTGCGGTCCCACGGGAGGAAGTGGCGAGAAGGTTCAGGACTGGCCTGACTATCGTTTCGGCTAGGCTACTGCCGAATGTGCAGCGATGCTTTAAATGCCATATGTTAGGGCATATGGTTGCATGGTGCACGGTGCTGTGCCCGGGTAAGGAATTGTGTAGGAAGTGCGGCAGTAGTGAACACGTGATGAGAGAGTGCACAAAGGAGCCAAGGTGTGCGGTGTGCTGCAAGCATGAGGGAGTGAACATAAGACACGTTACAGGCTCGTTGGCCTGCCCGATGGTTAGGACGGATTATAAGGGCAGGAGAAGATAGTGGCCTTACACATAAACTTGAATAGGTGTAGACTTGCACAGGATTTATTAGAGCAGTACGCATGTGAGAATAGGGTGGACGTAGTATTCATCTCCGAACCATATAGACAGTTACCGTATTGGTGCAATAATACGGTCGGGGATGCACCACTATGGGCTACCCTATTCAATGGAAGGCATGCGGCGAGTGAGACATTGGTTAGCAAGGAGGGATGGTCGACATTAAGGTGGAGGACACGATGTGTATCAGTGGGCATTGTTCTCCCAATGTGAGTAAGCAGGAGTTTTACGGATACATAAAGGAAATGGAGGACGTGATAAGGGACAATAGGGAAAGTAGGAGAAGAGCTCTGGCGCTGTTGGTGGCCGACGACTTTAATGCGCAATCCACGACCTGGGGTGGCAGAAGAACAGGGCCGAAGGGGACATATCTGCTGGATATGCTGACAAGAAACGAGTTGATGCCGATTAGAACGACGGGGATATACTCCTTTGTTAAGAATGAGCGTACACGCTTCTCAGATATTTTGAGTGTTAATAGACGAATGAGGCAGAGTTGAAAAAAATGTTCCGTTATGGACTGGTACTCTGCCTCTGATCACTTGTATTTATTGCACGAATTTGCGAGTATACGTAAGAACCCAGCGCGGGGTAATTTTAAGTTTTTGACGAAGAATGTTGACGCGGGAAAATTCCTAAGGAGGTTTGAAGAGAATTTGGATTTTATGGTGAATGACGAGGCGACACACGGCGTCCAATTCCAGAAACGTCTGGAACGTACGTGTGCCGATGAATTGAAAAAGATCTTCCCGCCGCATGACAGGAGAAGTATTAACCACTCATGGAACGAAAAGTTGTCCGTGTTGAGAAGGGCAACTCTGTGATTAAGAAGAAGAGCGCAGCGGGCAGTGGCAGGTAGACAATGTTGGCCATATGGTAACCGAGTTTAAGGAGACAAGGAGGAGGATAAGAAGGGCGATCGAATGCTGCAAGGAGGAAAGGTGGAAGGAGTTTTACGGAACTCTGGACCAGGATCCCTGGGAGAGGTCATATCGAGTCGTAAGAGCTAAAATGCCTCGGAATATACCGCCGGAGGGTCTTGATACGGACAGAGTTGCGAAAATTCTAGAAGACCTTTTCGTCACCAGACGAGCGGAGCAGGAAGACGAAAGGTTCCCGAATCTCGCAGACGCAAGGGGAATAGGAGCAAAATCTGCGCGTAACGGAGGAGGACCTGCGAACGGCTATTGTGAAATGTGACCCGACGAAAGCTGCGGGCGTGAAAGGGGTTCCTGGCGAGATCGCTAGGATCATCACGGAACAACGATCTGGGCGGCTCGTGGACCTGTTTAACAGTATAAATAGGTCTGGACGAATTCCGGCGGTGTGGAGGGTGACGAGGGTGGTTCTTTTGCCAAAACCGTCAAGGGATCCGCCGTTGTCATCATCATACAGGCCGATAAGCATTTTCTCGGCGCTGAGTAAGGTCTGGGAACATACGTGCAAGATGTTAATCGAAAGGTGCCTATGGAGGGACCCATTCCATAAGGAGCAATATGGATTCAGAGGGCACAGGGGCACGTTAGATGCGTTAGGTAGAGTGTGCGGGATCGTGAATCTATGTCGGAAGAGAGAACTGGTGTGTGTTTTTTTGGCTCTGGACGTGAAGAATACGTTCAGTTCCAGGAGGATCCTTGCAGAGATTAGGGAAAGACGATTACCAGGTAAGCAGCTAAATTTATTGAACGACTATCTTTCGGATAGGAAAATTGTGGTGCGCTGCCAGGATGGTACGGTGAGTAGAAGCGTTTATGCGGGAGTGGATCAGGGGTCGGTAATAGGTCCATTGTTGTGGAACCTAGTGTATGACGGACTCCTAAAGGTGTTGTACTTGGTTAAGGACTTGGATGCGAACGCGTTTACGGATGACCTGGCCCTGGTGATCACCATGAGAAAGTCGCAGGACATCGGGGGCAGAGTACGGGAAGCCATGAAGCTGGTCACGGACTGGTGCAAGGATACGAGCCTTCATCTGGCGCAGGACAAGACGGAGGTCATTCTGCTCACCTGGAAACGAATCCCGAAGGTTTTGAAGTTCGACGTGGGTGGTGGCGAGATCACCGCCAGAAATTCCGTAAAATATCTGGCGGTGCTTTTGGACAATGTCAGGAGGTATTCCCCCCCCCCCCCCATTTGGAGATGGTGTGCGACACGGCGGAGAGGTTCGTGAGAGTCTTTAGGAATTTGCTGCCTAAAGGTCAATGGACCCACCGACACCGTGAGGAAATTGTATTACGTTGTCTAGAAATCGGTGGTCTTGTACGCTGCGCCGATATGGGCGTCTGCCCTCGGTATGGAGAAGAATAGGAAAATCTTGGTGAGTGCGCAACGGGCGGCGTTGGTTCGTACGTCAACAGTGTACAGAACAGTGTCTCATGAGACACTGTGTGTAGTAGCGGGCAACATGCCCATTCATATCGAGGCCAGGCTTCGGTGGAAGGAGTACGAGGCGAAGTAGGACGTTGGGGTAAATCCGCAGGGCGAGGCTTATGACTTGGTGGAGGAGCTGTAGAGCCTGAAGCAAGAAACCGAGAACGGGTGGAGTATGGAAGGAAGTATATTTGTTTTTTAAACACGTTATAGATAATAGTAGGTAATAAACAAGTAACATAATAGAGCATATATAATATGAGACGACGATTTATGAAAAATTAGTTGCTGATATGTTTCCTAGATCGTTAAAGATAAGTTATATGTCATTATGTCATAAACAGACAATAAAGTAATAAGAGTGCAACGTACTGCAAGAGTGCGGTAAAAGTTTGGAAACATAAATAAGACAGATTATGATGTTAATGCGTAACATTATGGTTAATGGTAATAAAAATTACGTACTTCAAGCATTCTCCTAATTGCGAAGGTGTAAAAATGTTGGAGAGGTGAATAGTGAAAGTTTGCGGTGTACATAAGTCCTTCGATATCGATTCCTGCAAATTGCAGTGGTGCATCCTCCACCAACAGCACATTTATGACTCTCCTACTCTGAATGTGAGAAAAATTATTCACGAGGAGAATGTTTGCATCCAGATAAACCAGAAAATTAAATTGAACACAGATGACGAATTGGATATGAATTTTAAATTTAAATGGCTCTTCCTTAGAATACTAGTTACCATCCTTCTTGAATTCGATATTACTAGATCAATGATAAAGGAAGAAAATGAGTTTGTTGGATTGAAAATTGATTCTCCTTCTTCTCACGTCGCCGTTTCGGGAGACCTTACAATTTCTGTTACAAAGTCGACTGAAACGTTAGAAAAAACAAAGCACAAATATGGATTCAAAGAAGAAGAAAATGCAGATTCGAAATCACCTGAAAATGTTTCTAATCAATTTTTTCTACTGAGAGTACTCCACCTTTTTGAAGACATATCGTAACTCGCTCGCGGAAGAGGCGGACAGCCTCGTATTCCTGTGGCCCGCTCAAAAACGCTTCTACAATCGCTGAGGGGGTCAATCTTTCGCATATAACGTGCCGCAGTGTGTAACGGGACAGCTCCCACGCCGGACAAAACTCCAGCGTGTATTGCGCCGTGTCCCTGTCCTCTCCGCAGTGGAGACAGATGTCCGTCGTCTCCCGTCCGATTCTCCACAGGTACTCGGCGAACAAGCCGTGTCCCATGAGCACCTGGGCCATCCTGTAGGTGAGCGGAAGGCCGCGGCGGCTTCTACATGTCTCCCAGTTTGGGAGGACCGCATCCGCGCCTCAATGTTCGTTTCCCTCGTTGATCAGCTGGGATCGCCACCGATCCCACGCGTCCTCCTCGGCGGTTCCTAGGTCGTTTGGGACCCCTGCTCGGTCGAGTCCTCTCCCGGTTCCCATACTCTAGGTTGGATGTATTTTTCTTGAACACCAGTGCCCACCTACGGGGGGAGCGGCTTCTAGAACGGTCGTCAACGTTTAGGACACAATTCGGTATCACCTGATGATTCTAAAGGTGGTTACCCTGTGCAACCTTCTGAGGAGCAGGATGCTGCGACGACTCGGCATCAGATCGTCTGCCTATACCGGGGCCCCGTACATCACTCGGGACCGAACGACGCCCTCGTATAGTCGGCGCATCGTAACTCCCGCCACGCTGAGGTTCGGCAGCAGGCCGCACAAGGCATTGGCAACCGCCGACACCTTCGGAATCAGGGAATAGAAGTGTGGCTCGAACGTCCATTGGCTATCGATGACGAGACCCAGGTATTTCATCCGCCATCCCACCCCAACGATGTCTCGTGCCATCCGCCTCCTCCGACCAAGACCAGAGTGTCGTCCGCGGAAAACGCCATGGCCGCGCCCGGAGGCAGCGGACATCGCAGTACCTCGTCGTACGCGATGATCCACAGGATCGGTCCCAACACCGAGCCCTGCGGAACGTCGAGCTCGACGGGCCGCTTTTCCTCACCTTCCCTGCTGGCCTAGCATACCCACCTGTCGTCGAGGTAGGCTCGGATCAGCCGAACGAGGTAGCTGGGAACCTCAAAGTGGTCCAGGGCCGCCACTATCTTGCTTCACAGCATGGTGTTGAACGCGTTGACGATGTCCAGAGACACTGCCAATGCCACGCCGTCCCGGGAAACCACGTCTTCTGTGAGTGAGTGCGTGAATCGTCGAGCGGCCCTTCCGGAAGCCGTACTAGTTGTCGTGCCAACCCGAGACCCGCCCTGACATGTGTCATTCCAGACGGACGGCGACAACTCTCTCCAGGAGCCTGCCAACCTCGTCCAGCAGGCATATCGGTCGGTATGCCGACGGCGAGTTCGCCGGTCGGCCTTCCTTGCGGAGCAGGACCAATCTCGTCGTCCTCCACGCCCGTGGGTGGACTCCCTCCCTCAGGAATATCGTGTAGAGGCGCTGAAATCTGGGAGACATGACCCCCATTGCTTCTCCCCAGATCCGGCCCGGGATCCCGTCCGGGCCCGGCGCCACGTCGCGGGAGGCCATTCTTCTGGTCGCCTCCCACAGCTCTTCCTCGATGACTTCACACTCCGCGTTCCATTCCGTCGTGCGTGCGGTTTCCCCCGGCTGCTCGAGCGCGGCGTCTCCTTGCGGGGGGAAGAGCGTCCCGCTGACCTTGGCCAACAGCGTCGGTTCCATCTCCGTCGTTACCAGCGGGTCCTTCGCGTGAAGTTTTCGCGTCACCGTCCTGTATGACCTTCCACGTGGGTCAGACACCGACTGCTTCGACTAGTTCGGACCAGGCACGGTCCTTCGCGATCTGGATCTCCTTTTGTATCGAGCGCCGTAGCACGCGATAAGCTCGGTAGCGCAGGGAGACTACTTTCTCATCGCATCGTTGCCAGCGGCGGGCCCTCAGGTACCGTCTTCGGGCCCGGACGCATCTCTCCCTCAGTTCCGCGATGTCGGCATTACACCAGTAGACTGCTCTGCTTCGCACCGTGCCCAGTGTGGCTTGCGGCATGGATGCGTCGCAAATTGCTGTCATGGCTCGGCGAAGGTTCTCGGCCACCTCTTCCATGCCTGTATTGGTCGTACAAAAAATGTACAAACGAAACTTTGGGTCAGCTTTGCTAATAGGTTACGTTAACCCTTTTGCTCCAAAGGTCGGATCTATCCGGCATGTACGATGTGAAGCGATAAAATCGTTTGTTCTTTGTGATTGCAAGACGGGTTACATTCAAGACGTTCTTATTTATACGGAGGCTGGTACTACTACAGAGTACGAACATAAGGACTGTGGTAAATCAGGAAGTATTGTAATGTCCCTCTTAGAACCATATTTAGGTAAAGGCCACACCATTTACGTCGACAATTGGTACGCAAGCCCCGCATTATTTGATATATTACACAAAAATTTTACAAATGCGTGTGGCACTGTAAAAGAGAGGAGAGAGGGAATACCAGAAATGAAAAATTACAAAAAGGAGAGGCGTGCTTTCGCTCGCCTGCAAATGTATTAGCCATAAAATGGCACGATAAAAACGAGATTTTCATAGTT
>JACXIO010000359.1:0-28449 GCA_014737335.1 Bombus polaris
AACAGAGTTAAAAACATACATTTTTGAAAGAGATAGTACTGCCCCAGCATAATGTTATTACATAGTCGTCTTACTTATTTAATTTATTGCTGGAAGGATAGCAATAATTATCATTCATTGAACGAAAAGTATGATATCTATCATGTGGGAAAAATTTAAATGTGTAAAAACGTAGACCAATGTAGAAAATATCTAAAATAAGGCAGTGGTTATAATATTTTGGAAAGTAAATCAAATCTCTGTTTAGATCTCAGCTATTCCTTAGTTGCATTTACAAACATGTGAATTTGCATAAACATTCGTAATTTACAAATAATCAATAAACAGAACCCCCTAAACCAATTATCCATATAGATTGAAAAAAGAAAAATGTTTGCACCAACATCTAATGTACAAGTATAATTCGAACAATTTACTGATGTACACGAAATTCTTATTGTTATTGTATTTTGCATTTGTATTGTATTATTCATCAGGCTGTTTACAGAATTAAAGAAGAGAAAGGAATTCGTAATGTAGTCATCGAAAATCAATAATCAATACTAAACGAAAAACTAGTCCATATTACTAATGTTTATTTGCAAAGTGTTTGGCTCCTACTCTTATCCGTAGAGCATAATGTCATCAAGCAAAAGAATTCGAGGTCTTTGTATACTTAGTGTCACATTTGAGTCAATTCATGCGAATAACTTTTAAGGCGTCAATAATATTGAAAATGTTCCAGATTAAAGCATGTTTCTGTAAATGACTGAGTTTTTGTACTTAAAACAATGTTTGTGGATAAGCTTTCATCTCTTTTATGCCTCTTATTATTATTATTATTATTATTATCCACTGTAAGTTTGATAAGGACTAAACTTTCATTCAAAATGTGAATGAATTACTTATGATGCTGACAAATATGTATAAGATGGTACATTTAATATTTAATAAATTTTCACATCCATTCATCAAGCTATTTTTTTTATGCTATTTAAATTCTATTTTATGTGTTTATGCAGGCTGCACAAGAAAGTAGGGAAAGTTTTTAGGAGCATATAGTACCCATCAAAACAAGTAAAGAAATCTCAATGAATATAGGTAGAAATGGGTTCATGGGTTTATTAAAACCTTTTTTGCTTGTTTTCATCATTACTGAGTGCTCCTAAAGTTTTTCTTCAACCATTTTGTGCACTCTGTATATATCAAAATTATAAGAAATTCTATAATACAGAGTGTTTCATCACAATAAGTCCACGTAAATATCTGTTGAACTATATATTATTCGAAAATGTGTTTCAAGTAAAACTTGCTTTAAACAATATATTTTATGAGTATTAGAAGAATATCGACAATGTTACCTTGATGCAAGCATTTGACAGAAAACATTTATTAATAAATCTTATGTTGATCTTATCTAGATGAATTTACCTTGGAGGTTTTTGTGTTACCTTTGCTTTTTAAAGTGGAAACTTTATACATCATTTGATGCATTTTTTAATTCTCTGCAAAAATAGGTATTAAATACAAGGAAAGATAACGCTTTTATATTTATGTTTTGCTGGTCTTCTATACACTCAATTTCATGAAATTAGTACTGAAATATCTTTCAAGCTCTACTGTATAAAAAATATACAGTTTCATCCAAAAAAAAGGTCACCTTGAGATGTTGAAAAGTTCTCCACAGGACAAATCTTACAGTCGTCATAAGATGTCCTCCTTGAAACAGAACAAGTTTTACTTGAGACACTTCTTCGAATAACATATAGTTTAGATTAGATTGTGGTCGACTAAAATGAAATTCCTTGTATAATAAAGAACTACGTAAAGTATTTACAGCAGATCTTTCAGTAAAAGGAAAGGATGAAGTTCTAGAAACGAGTCGAAGAATAAAGACTTCAATTATCTTATTCTAACATTTGTTTAATATCTAAAGAATTTTTTTTAATGAAAAATTGTTTAAACGAACTTGGAGAGGTATATCAGGATCCAGTTCAAAGGTCTGTATCTTCTCACTCCATGGAACCAACTTCTTTGTTTCGTTCTCGATGAAGAAATTAAATACGTTGCTGCCAGTAGGAAACTTGATAGTCTTAAATTCGTTTTGCCACCACTTATTGAACTCGTTTCGCCAATCGATCAATTGATCTTGAAAGGTCGCCGATCCGAACGCCCAAATACAGGCAAATGCAAAGTATAATTCGTACCTGTTTATAGAAAGGCATTGAGGACACGGAGAAGCATTTAAGAACGATAAGAAATACGATAAATTCCCCTATGGCATCCGAAGTTTATCGAAGGAGGAATCGATGCTAAGTATAGATACGATCCATCATTCTTACGAATTTTAAGAAAGGACAGCGTGAGTGAAAGTGAAACCAGGTCCGAGAATCGGCTTATTATAAAGAGAAAAAAAGCATATCGAAGAGATAATAATAATGCAACGATGAAACGTTTTTATTTTTAATTTTTGTTGAATAAAGCTTACGCCGATGTAACTGTGAAGCTTTTCTGATTAAAGCAAGATCAGACACGATATAATTTGGAACATGTTTCCTTATTTAGTGACATTAACCTATTTTCTGTCTATTAAATTTTTAACTTCTATTAAATATGTATGTAAATATGATTTAATTTAGAGGTGTGCGAATTTTACTCAGGATCGGGTTGCAATACCAGAAGTTTGTCAGGTTTTGGATACCTGAAATTGTAGTCGGATCAGGTTGGGTTATAACGCTTCCGTGCGATTTTGTCTTTTTTATTGCAGAAACATGTGAAAATCATTCTGAATCTTAAAGTTAAAGTACAAAATCTGATTGTAAAATTCAGATACAGAATGATACTTATATGGTGACAAAGTTTCGGGTCCCAACCTGAGCCGATTACAATTTCAGTGACGTATAAACATATTCATACACCTGATATTTCGGGACCCGATTTTCAATTCAGGATCGAAGGTTCGATTCAGAACACAATTTTTCTGTTATCATGCACCTAAACACTGCTTAAGTGTACTAAAACAGTAACACACTGAAATTTCATTTAAATTGTTACAATAAATATTTATAATTAGTTCAAGTAGAAGTTAACCTTAAATTTAGTTCAAATACAAGTTAACCTTAAATTTAGTTTAAGTATAAGGTAACAAAAAAATTACGTTCTGAATTAAGCATCCGATTCCGAATCGAAAATCAAGATCATAATTTCGGTTACTCGCACAATCCTAAATTTAAATTAAATCGTGTTTGGTCTTATTTCAACCAGAAAGATTTTACAAATATGTTGGCGAAAGTGTTGCGACAATTATGGATATGTATTTTTAATTTTTCTTTAGAACTAAACTTAAACTTAACCTCAATCTAGGAAAAACTCTACAAAATAATAATCGACAACATATTTAAAGCTACAAGTGAAATTTACAATTGTGATACAAAAATTGAGAGGTTAGCGAGCCATATGTTAGATCTTGATAACGATCCATATGACTATTAAGTTTCATTCTTTTTATTTATTTTTTATTTGTTATTTTTAGTTATTTGAATTTATTATCAACAAATATTAAATTAAATTTCTTTCTTAACTGTTTCCTGTTTAATTTCTGTTACTTAATTTGCGTTTATGCACTTAGAATTCTTTGTGACACTTTTTTAAATGATATTTTATCTTTTTAAATAGCCTTTATCAATATGTTGCAGCATGAAAAAAATCTATGATAGTCACTAGATTGTATGCTACTACCAATTTATTGTATTTAAGGGAACTGACCAAATGAATATATTTTGATTTTTGAATGAATTATTTTCTAAAATATGCCGAATTTTTCAAACAACGCCGCATATCTTTCTCTACTATGTTGTAGTTGCTAAAAACGAACTCAACGATCTATAATGTAATGTAATGTTCAGTTGTCTTTGAATATCGAATAAGCGAAAATTCATGGAAAGTAATAACTGCATCCAACTCTGAGCAAGGTCTATATTGATCCTAAGATCGACTCAAGTTCTCCACAAATCGTTTCGTTATGAAATTTGAGGTTAACTGAAGGTTACATTTTACAAAATATACGTTATTATTGAAAAAAAACTAAAGGTTACATTGATATCTCAGAAAATATAATTCATTAAGAAAATCAAAACATATTCATCTGATTAATTCCCTTGAATACAATAAATTTCATTTGAAATACTTGTTGATAATGTAGATAGATAACGAGTTCTTTCAAGCGTATATAAATTTTAGTACTGTTTAGGTCTTATTTATACCATTCCTTTGGGCAATCCGGTGTTACATTTTCCTTAATCAGAAAATAGTCCAGTAATTTACAAAGCATTTCCACGTGACATATTTCTGGTAATGGCGTAATTTTTTTAAACCTAGATTTTGTCATTTCAACAAGGGATGGTACATATTTATCGAACAGAATGGTTAAGTTCGCTCTCTCAGCTGGATCTCTTGTTTCTATCCAGCTGGTTGCAAATCTATTCAAATAATAATAATAATGGTGATTCATTAATGAATAACAATTATATAACATATAGCTTTTATATAACATATATGTATGTATAACACATACAACATATATTATATAACATAACTTTATAATAAAAAATTACAAATATTTGTCAAGTTCAGAGTGCTATAATTTAGTTAAGAGAACTTATACGGACTACAAAAGTAAATAAATGTTTACTTACGGATACCACCCAATATCTTGGGGATTTATATAAAGAATTCCTGCTCTAGAAACAGTAGCTGGCGTTGCTGTCCTGAAATTTATTTTCCAATCTTACTTAACTCTTGTACGATAAGAGATATTCACACATATAAAAAAGACATAAAATATTAAATATTAATGTTAATATAGAAATACAGCATTTCTACATGTATTTGAACAAACAGTATAACTAAAGACAATAAACAAACATATTGGGTATGTATA
This sequence comes from Bombus polaris, assembly GCA_014737335.1. Taxonomy (NCBI): domain Eukaryota; kingdom Metazoa; phylum Arthropoda; class Insecta; order Hymenoptera; family Apidae; genus Bombus; species Bombus polaris. Next base: position 4,919 of record JACXIO010000359.1, read on the forward strand.
TCTATACAGTATGTCCTGTTTCATTGGGAAAGTAGGAATGATACGAAAAAATGTCTGAGATGAAGTTATGTAGTATCAGCGATGACATACTGTACTTTTATCAATTTGATTATCCGCTATCGAGATATAAATTTTTAAATTCAACAGAGCAGTACAAGGAATTACCTAACCTAAAATTGATTGCACGGAACTGACTGTTTTGGAAACATAAAAAGATTCATAAAGCTCATGTCTCGATAGCCGAAACGATGGTGCAAAAGGCAGGAATTTGTAGTGCTTTAAAGACTGATTGTCAGCTACAGGAATATATAATCAGAAATAAAGGTACCCATTTACAATTGTTTTCATTGCAATTTCAACTCGATATCATATAACATCTGTTTGAAATATTTGTTCATATCATTCGTATTTTTCTAGATATTTGAGCATTTTCAGCTAAACAGGACATACTGTCTATGTCATATAATAAATAATCATATTGCAATACGTAAATATTGAATGTGCTTTAGCTTCCGCTTATAATTTGAGGAAAACAGTCACAGGAGATTAGTCTATTTTCCAATCTTCTGAAAATGTTCCCAGCAATACGACATCGTTTGCAGTAAAAATGTTGCGTCGATGACTGATAAGAAGATGGATAAGAAGTCTATGTTCTAGCAAATTTGTGCTCGCAAACTAAAAATCGATCGCCACTCAATTGGTACTTAAAAACTGATTTACGTTCGAAATTTGTGATCTCAATACTAATAGAATTCTGAAGAAATAACCATTATCATAAATATACAGAAGAGGAGACCTCGATTTCAATTTTGCTGAATTTCGAATATGTTGTAAAAGGGAGAGTCTTAAGTAACATACGCTTCTTTCGAGGCGTNCAAAAAGAAAATGATATTTGTTAGATTATGCTTACTCCAATATAAGTAATTAAAAACGAAATTTCATATGCATTTGTATAGAATTGCGATCCTAATAGTGGTAACCAATGATTAGGTTAGGTTAGATTCCATGATCCAAAACATCCAACTTAACATAACTCTTGAGGCCCTTGGACAAAGTGTATGTTATTTAGTCTCTGTCTCTCTACAACATATCTTAAGATCAAAGTCATTGGAGTTGAGGCCTGCTTTTGTGGTTAATCAGCTATAATATTTACGATGATAGCTATAGTCATTAGACAAAAATATTACCAATGATAGAGTGCTGCATATTACCTAAGATTTGAAATCTCAAAGAGAAGCCTCATGTGTTCCGTTAAAGCGATTCTTTCGTTGCTAGCCAAAGTTAACACTTTGTTGTCATCCATGACAGTGTTTAATGACTCGATCCACATCGGATCTATATCGCCGTCAAAAATGATCCATTTCGGATCATTTCCTGTCATGTTTGCCTGATCTCTCATTATCACGGAGAACAATCTGGTTGATCAAGATAATTACTTATTAAATATCTGATATAATAAGTTAACGATTAAAAGAAGGCAAAATTATATATGATATAATACATAGCGAGAAAATTGAAAATATATATCATATATAAAATCATGTATATTAAATTAGAGTTTTTTAAATGTTAATAAAACAACTCTGTTCGTAGGTATTAAGCCACTTACAGAAAGTACTTGTATGTGTCGTATGTATAAGTATGACTTTTTAAAAGTTAAAAAGGTAAAAAAGGTTTGAAAGTTGTTGAAACTATTAACAATTATTATTCAGTTTGAAACTTATATAAAAGTAGGCAGAGATTATAGAATCTTATGATACATAAAGAATTTATATACAGGTACCCCTCGTATAACACGATAGTTAGGTTTCGAAAAATGCCGTAGTATGCGAAACAAAGAACTAGTATAAAAGTGGAGGTTAGGTTCCAATAGTTAATAAGTATAGCAATATTACTGTAGTAAATAAGTATATTTAATAATACTTTTTAACGGTTTTTCGATATCATAATATGCCATAATACACTGCTATAGTATTCTATTCTATCATATTATATTATATTATAGTAGTATATTATAATATAATATAACATACTAATATAGTACTAATATTTATTGCCGTAGTATGCGAAACAAAGAACTAATATAAAAGTGGAGGTTAGGTTCCAATAGTTAATAAGTATAGCAATATTACTGCAGTAAATAAGTATATTTAATAATACTTTTTAACGGTTTTTTGATATCATAATATGCCATAATACACTGCTATAGTATTCTATTCTATCATATTATATTATATTATAGTAGTATATTATAATATAATATAACACACTAATATAGTACTAATATTTATAAGTGTACTACAAAAGTATGCTATCTTTTCATAGCCAAGAGAAATATATTTATTAAAACAATTAATAATTAATTCAAAGTACCACACATTTATATATTAATATTAGTTATGTTAGTTCTAAAAACTGTCATCCACATTTTATATGAAAAATAATGAAAATCTTTGACTTCCTACTTCGATATAGCGAAGACTTTTTCCAGTGCAAATGGTTAATACTCCTTGAACTGAGAATAAATTCAAAATTTTAATACTTCTAAATTCCGTATGCAAATCTGAGACAACACATATGCTTGTTCGAATGAACGATATCGAATGACGCTGCTCGCACTTAACGATTCTCAATTCGTGTTTCTTTTTTACGGGAATTCCCCCAATTCTTAAATCGTGTTAGAGCGAATTTGTGTTTGTAAGAGTACCATATTATAGAGGGATACCTGTATCCAATGTTTTAACGTTAAATTTCTTCTCGTTAATATCTACTACATCTCTCGATCATTGCTTTGACTGATTCAGGTATTCGCGTTATTGATAAATTTTAATAAATGCAGGCAAACTTCTCTGCATTTTGCATTTAATTCATACGAAATTTTTTAAATAAATATGTGTATGTAATCATACATAATAAATGTATGATTCTTCACACACATGCACATACTATATTTCCCTTACACTTTTCCTATATAATAGTATATTCTATGAATGTAAAATTATGATTCCTGAATTTAAATCGATCATCATATCATCTCGTCTGAAACTACGAGATATTCTAACGTTTCTGAATGGGATTTATAAAACATCTAAAAAATATCATTAAACCTATTGTTGCTGTAAAACCTATTGTTAATAGTGAGATGAATCAAACCCGTCTTTCCATTCCCGCGTTGCAGGATTGATAATTCCAAATAGTTCGTCATTAGTCACTGCTTTCGGATTCAAGTCATTATAATATGGCTTTAATTGTTGATTAAAGTATGTTCGATTAAGTGTCTTCCAAACTTCCGTTTTTCCGGTTCCAGCAAATCCAACAATGAAAACTGAATGACGAACATGAAGCAACTCCTCTAACTGTACAACCTAACGAATATAATATAATTTGAAATTTTACATAAGCAAAACTATCTTCGATATTATAATGTCAAATTTCCTCAAAGTTATGTACGATAAACGACTTTAAACATAATAAATATAGGTATAATTATGTATACAACTTTAATGCCAGCTGTTAAACATTACAACGCAAATCAGTTTTACTCTTACTTTTAGTACAAAACCATCTTCTGGTTGCAATTTGAGATCCAGAGTAGATTGTCGGACCGTTGATTCAAAATCTAAATCCCTTTTTCGCGGAACATCCAGAGCGGGAAACAAATCACCTATAGAAGCAAATGAACTAGTAAGTTAACTTAAGTGTATAAATGTATAGATTAACTTAGAACATACATACTATACATATGTATGGATAAACGTCATACTCAATATGATCTTGTTTTCCTGTTATAGTCGTTTCTGTCTATTTGTCATTTTGTGGTGAATTGAGATATTTCTTTAATCACTGGAAAGTATACTGTTTGAAATAATGGTACGTATTTCTTTTACCAATGATAATATCTCACTTCATTTAGTTGATTAGCGAAACAGTTTCTAAAGGTGATTCCTTTAAAAAGTATCCCCAAAAAGTAAACGTAAACGAGAATAAGATAAATATTGTTGTAAGGTAATACAAGTCACAATCCAATGAAAAGGAATATAAACAAGTTGGAAAAAATAGTAAAAGAAAGTTAAGATTCCTGAGAATTGACGGAGAATCTTGCATTTAGTTTCAATTATGTAGATTGTAAATTTGTAAGGCAATTAAGGACTACGAGAAACCAATTTACCAATAAGTCCCATAAAAACTGGAACATCGTCGGTCACGATTTTCGGTATATTGAAATCTCTGAGAGCTCTCATTAGCACCTGATCCTCAGCTCTCCCGGGATCGTCTCTCTTTAATTTCCCTGCAACCACTAAAACCGACTTAATCGCCCGTAGACCCCAATCATAGTGATCTTGCTTCGACAAAAGTTCTCGGCAAAGCTGATACAGCGTTATGAATTTTCTTGCTAGTAATCTAGCTTCTTGGAAGCCCTCCGCTACCAGCATTATTTCGCAAATTAAGTCAAAATCTGGAACTACCATGGCGCAAGGCCTTTAAAATAAAAAAAAAGCAGTGATAATTCTCTCTTAATATAGTAAAATTCATATATTTATATATACAAGAATAAACATCTAACAGCGAATGCGGAAAAATCAAAGATGATGAAGCTCAGGAAGAACACAGGAAGAAAGAGAAAATTGAAGTAGTACTGGAAGAGAACAAGGATGAAAAAAGCATCAAGGAGTTTACGTATCTAAATGTACCACTGCAGAGGTAAATGGAAGCATGGTAAAGTATGTAAAAGGAAGGAAAAACAAGGCGAATGTGATACTTAACCAGATAGGAGGAACTGGGAAAAGAAAACTTGAAGATGATCTCAGATTAAGAATGTTCCTATTTGATGTGCTGGTGGTATACAGGAAGAAAGAGAGTATAACAGGTACAAAACAGGCACGATACACTAATGTTATGTTTATCAAATTGTAACTGAACATTTTATTTCCAGATGATATAAAATCTTATTGCATCTATGATAATTGACCTTCTTCATTTAACTATTACTTGTATTTTTAGTTATTAACTTGTCATATTCTTGAGTTATCAAACTGTATTATCCATTGACTTCATTGTTATGCACAAGAGTAAGAAGTGAGAAAGTAAGAAAGAAATTATTTATTAGTTATTGTCCTTAAGTAAGAAATAAATTATAAACAAATAATTCCATTTATTGAAGCTAAAAATTTAAAAATCATATGTATATTTTTCACTTTTAAAATAATAGTATTAATTATACCAATAAAAATAATAATAATATCTTGGATTGGTATTCAAAAAGTAATATTATCAGTGCCAAGCATACTACAGATCATTATTGATTCATTGCTATTCATTATTCATTATACCCTACATTAGACAAGATAGTATTTTTTATGATAATATGTATGACTATGGCAAATGCATGTAAACGTATGTATACATCCTTCGTCGTCATGTTTTGCATTTTTCCATTTTCTCGTGATGACTCATATTAATTTTTCCTATAATAAATTTATTATATAGCCTCATTTTCTTAAATAAAATGCAGTATTTAACGTCAATATTATAATATTCTAATATGGAATGTAATTTGCTGTTTCAATGTTGGTATGATTGTAGTCATATGTATATACAAATATAGACTATAGAGATTATAAATTTAACGTACCTGAACAAAGTTTTCAAATTTTCCGGCAATTCTGTCCTTCCGGCATAGCCAGGATTCATAGTAATGAACATTCCAACAGTGGGAACGAGATTCAGTTCCTCTCCGAAGAACAAAAATATCGGTTTGCGGCTTTTCACTCCGTCTAAAACTGATTTCACTTGCACAGCCACCACCGAAAGCACCTCCACCGAAATTCGGTTGAATTCATCAAAACAGCCCCATGCTCCTACTTGAGCAAGACCTTTGTAAATGTTTCCGCAGGACTGAAAGAAAATGATAATATCACTTACGTTCAATCAACATTTGAAACGAGAAAATATATCTTCACGTAAGAGTCATTAAAAAACTTACTATATGAAATAGTGTAAAACAACACTTTAAATCTAAATACCTATTAAGTTGTATAAGAAGTTCACTCGTATTCCTTTAAAAAAGTATTAAATATCGCTACGTTTGTCTTATGTATGTAAGATATATTTAATCAAAGGTTATGCGCTATTTTCTATTCCATTATATTTTGCAAATAGATTAGGTAATTCTTTATCCCGTCACTGTGAAGCTTTCATTAAAAAATCCTAATATATATAATACATATGTGTAGTATCGTGGAAAGGGCCAAGAAATATCAAGTTAACCATAAACAATGTCGCGAGAGCCGAGGTGCCGTCGGGTCCATTAATGTGTCGTCGATCTTTCAAGTAAATAGTTTCGTAGAAAAGGCCTACGTGACCCTAGCCACGGGTGTTTGCGGAACACATACGTGGTGGGACGGAAAAAAGACAAAGGGATACTAGACAGTTAGAGTTAGTTGAGAAATCGTACAGTGTGAGTTGCATACAGTGAGTGCAGAAGCCGGAGAGTGTGAGTGGATGAGCCGGAGAGTGTGAATCGGGAAGTTGAGAGCCGAGTATGACAATAAGATGTACGACGATATTGTAATCAGTTTGTTGTATTGAGTATTGCTTGTTAAACTAAACTTAACTCCGAATAAAACATCATTAATTGTCCTTACTCTAAGACCCACTAAGATACTACATATTTACATTCGAATAGCCTTTCGGGTAAAGTCGGAAAAAGTCGTGCAATCTCGGACGAAATCCCGCCATGCACGTGACTGTGATTCGATTCGAGATTCTGTTTGAAATTGATTATTACGTTCATAGTGTAATCTTTGATATTCGGTTTTTTTAGGCAATCAAGTACTCAACAAACATGTGCAAAATCTTTCTGTGTATAGAAGTATGAAATAAGATAATTTTCCCTCGAAGGAATAAAATTTGAATGTAAGAAATGCAATTGTTTTAAATATTTCTGCAACTTTACGAGCGAGAGGTTATCCTTAACATCGGGTAGTATAGTCATTGCTACAAGTACAAAGTTATTGCCATGAAATTTGGAACAATTGGGTTTTCTACTTTCGGATTTAAAATTGGCTGTATATTTTGATCACTATTAAACATTCAGTAACTATTTCTTTTCTATCCGTGTAATTAGTACTGTAATATTAAAAAAGTAATTTGTTAATAGAGTACATTTTCCAATTTCCACAAAATAAGAATAAAATTTATATATATAGAGTTATTTGCTGACGATGTAAAATACATTTTTCAGTCACCGTCGACACCAGACGTTGAACAATTTCCGATTCAATTCAATTACCACGATGGTCATATTGACACTCAGCTCTGCACCGACTCAGATGACTCTCAAGCATCTCTTAATATCAAGAGAGCAGCTGTTTTCATGTTATCGGCTGTTATGTAGGATAACGGTATAACGACACGTCACGAGGTTCGTGAAACCACCCTTCAGCGTGGTACCTTGCCAGGTACCTGCACTTATGTTCTAGTACAAGATATGCAGGATGGAAATTTCTCTGCCATGGCAAACTTCAATGGAGGAAATCTGGTCAGTATCAGGGTTACCGAGTTGAAAGAGAGCATCACCCTCTTCCCGCAATTCGGCAACATCAAATCCGATTATGGTGTTCGAGTTACAACAAATCACCTATGATTTGCGGCGTCCATGTTTGTGACACGAAATTTATATACTTCGTATAAAGTAAATAAACAGGTTACATCGAACGAAATTTATTTTAAATATATCCATTAGAAATATTATTATTTCACAGAAAATTTATCTTATTTCAAAGTTCTATATAGACAAAGATTTTACATTTGCCTGTTGGACATTTGATTGCCTAAGAAAGCTGACTATCAAGGATTGTATTATGAACATAATGCGATCAATTTTATTCCAAATCATGACTATGGGTATCGCGGTATCTCGTCCAAGCTCGTCCGATTTTTTCCGATCTGGCTCGAAAAAGCCCAAAGAAAACTGCCCGAAGCAATAAGGCTATCTGAGTGTACGTATATGTTGGGTGATCACTCAGATCTGCTCGAATTTTTACGGCTCAACCCGAGCATGCCCGAATTTGCCCGAACTTTTCAGGCCCAACCCGAACCCGACATATCATGTATCGACATACTGCTTTGTAATCTAATATGTAATCTGGCTTTACACTCATGAACAATTTCATTATTTAACACTTATAATATTAGTTCTCTTTTTACTATTAAATGTAATAAATATAATACATTATTAATAATTATAATACATTACAATTATAAACAATATTTATTCATACTAATTGTCTTATGTTCATTCACTGTAGCTAACAAGAGTAACGCCTCTATAATATTGTTAAAACTGCAACACCAAAAGGTGAACAAACTTAATGCATAACTTAACACAATTAGATACTAAGACTTGGATACTAAAAATAAAATATTGCTGGAAATTCATAATAAAACGACTATCTGATGTACTATATCGGAACACTGTATCTTTTTTTATATAAAATGAGTTACATAATATGGGAGTACAAGTATTTATGTTTCCATGAGATAAATTTGGAGTTTTTAGACTCACTTTCTGTAAATTCGACCAATCGCGGGGAGACGCAATCGCGAGGAAACACGTCAACGGAAGTCGTAAAATTCCCGTTACGATTATAATAATCGACGCCGCGAATAGATCGATTCCCTGATTTCCGTTAAGAAATAGGCGTGGTTGTTGTGATACAACGCTGTGATTCACAGGGTTATAAAATTTATTTCCCACACTTTGTATAATAACACAAGTAAGTAACACCTTTGCTTAAAATACCGGTGACGTAGAGAAGAATTACTCGTAGATGAGAGAATCCGTGTTTTGGTTGATGTTCACTTGTTTCTTGATTTTGACTGACTTGGTTAGAACTTGTATGCGAGGGTTAGAACTCCTTGTATGTGAGGGTTAGAACTCCTTGTGTGTGAGGGATAGAACTCCTTGTATGTGAGGGTTAGAACTCCTTGTGTGTGAGGGATAGAACTCCTTGTATGTGAGGGTTAGAACTCCTTGTATGTGAGGGTTAGAACTCCTTGTGTGTGAGGGATAGAACTCCTTGTATGTGAGGGTTAGAACTCCTTGAATGTGAATGTTAGAACTTCTGGGATATGAGTCTTAGAATTCCTTGTATGTGAGGGTTAGAACTCCTTGAATGTGAGTGTTAGAACTCCTGGGATATGAGTCTTAGAATTCCTTGTACGTGAGTGTTGAAACTCCTTGAATGTGACTGTTCTTTGGTTATGAGAACCAGTAGAGTTGATCCTCCTGATGGCGTAGAAGCAGTAGTAGAAATAGAAGCAGTCGGAGCAGTCGGAGCAGTACCAACAGTAGGAGCTGTACGCGCCGTAGGAACCGTAGTAGGGACATTGAGAACAGTGAAGTTCGTTCTGATATGATTACGGAGGAAAGCTCGGTATGGGTGTGCCCTTTGAACGAAGAACGCGGATTCGTTGCTCAAATTTTTAGTTAGGAAAGTGAGGGCAACGATCCGCAATGCCGATTGGTTATGACCAATGTTGGGTTGAAGATAGGAGGAAGAAATCTCCTACCAACGGGGTTCATGAGCGACATTGTTTATGGTTTATATAAAAACCAGCTTTTCCGTTAGGCAACTATTTGGTTTTTTCCATTAGGTAACTACCTGCTTTCTCCGTAATTTGGAAGAATGTACAATAGACCTAACGACCGTTTTATGTACCAGCTATGAACCGAAAATACTTGCAGGATTAAAGGTTCCTTGCAGGATAAAGAAAGAAAATTTATAGAAACTTATCTTATCTTATTATAGAAATTGATAAAAAAAATTGATGTAATATCGGGGAAGACGTATGATACTGAGATGGCTTTATTTTCCAGTATCGAAATTTGAGAAAGTAATTTAGATCTTTAAATGTGTGCTCTAAACATAATAGTTCTTTGTGGTTTCACTACCTATTTCAATTACCGTACATGGTCGAGCCTGAGAATTGATTGCCATACAATTGCGTAAATCAAGTTGTCTGTGTAGTAAATATTGGACGAATTTCAGAAATTCCGTTTCTCATACTTTCTATTGTCATTAGCTGTCCGTAATATATCGTTTCCTATTGCGTACCACAGAAGGTAATATACCGACATCAAATTGGGAAATCGTGATGATCATAAAAACTCTTCATAACTATCCTTAATTGTCAAATTGCATGTATGTCAACAGAAATTAAATACTTTGGTCGCCTCTTATGTAAGTTACGATAACTGGGGTACGTAGTGAAACCAAGGAAAAGGTTTTCGCGAATGTTTCGTTAATCAGAGTGAAACTTCATTTATCCGACACGGTGCGCGGATAAGACGTGTCGGATATTTGGCTCAGTCGGATAACAATAGGAATTCGTTAGTTGTTCCTTTCTTCGCTGTTATTCGTACAATCGGAATTAATTTTCATGTAACTGGATTTTGCTTTTCATCATTTGATTAAATTCGGTCACTACTGATATTGGAATACGTTGTTACGTAGAAAGATTAAACTAAACTTTCAGATACAGTGATATGTGCAGTATTCGAATAAATGGAGAGGCATATAACTATTTGGATGAAGAGATTTTCAGTTAATAGAACCCGCATCTCTTTTTATTATTATTATTCTATATTTCAAAACAAATAATACAAGAACAATCACAAAGAATACAATACAATATAAAAGGAAATCTTTTTTGAATTATATATGGATTCTACATCCTTTTACTAGTAAGACAAATTTTGTTACTACATTAAACTGCGTTGAATTATATTCTGTTTGGTCAAACGACCTAGTCCTCTTTCCAATGCTATGAACACTTTTAATACTAAACACTGTAAAGATGCCTTTTCATTGTTACTTTCGCTGTACTTTCATTTTTCTCAGCATGAGGACATAAAATGTTGAAATTTCTTCAAATTTCAAAACTTTCTTGTACAATATACAGGGTGTAACAGAGCATGTGGAACACGCCTCAGGAATTTACCTGAAAATAATGTAAAAGGTTCATTTAAACATATGTTCTATCTGTTTTCATTCATGAAATGCAAGCAATTGTTTGTTCTGATTTTGTGTTATCTAATTACCTTTAAAAAAGATGCTCAAAATGATCACCTCAAATTTCAAGGCAAGTCTGTAGACTTGTCACAAGTCTTGCCATTGATCCAGTTGTACTCTGAATGGTTCTTGATGTTATTGATAGCCAAATTTACTGATAGGCTTGTTCCATTCTGGATGTTAGTACTTCAACATTTCCAATAGATTGTGTAGGTATACAATACATTTGTTATATCTCACATACAAAGAGAGATAGACCATACATTCGTATGAGCTTCTTTTGCTATTTTCAAATATATTGTATAATCAGCTCCAGAAGTGGATCGCATATGTTCTGTAACATCCTGCATATCTAGATACTGATTCCTTTATAGCTGATTTATTATCATTGCTATAAGACAGAGAATAGATATTTATTTCACAAATCCATTAATAAAGTTTTTCTGCTTCCTAAAACACTTGGGTAATTCTTTCTCACACTTGCTTGTTTCTGTTTTTGATGTCATTAATCATAGATCTTCTAACGCTGTACATTTTTCCAATTTTTGCAACACCACCACACTTTTTTCCCAACTTTTGAGGTATTTTTCCTTTCCATGTAGCGCTCAATACATCACGTTTCCTCTTTGATGTCATCAGAGACAAGAGATATTAACTTGTAGAATATTAGCTTCATACTGAAGTCACTAGGTGGTATTGACAAAATCTTAGTTGCCAACCCAATAGTGTGAAATTACACAAGGGACATATAATAGTAAACGACACAAGTAAAAAGTATCGTTTCGTTAATTGAACGTGTGGATAGTGAAACATTCGGATAATAGATCTTCGCCTACTGGAGGTTCAACTGCACTAAGGCAAAAACATTTATTCATGTAAGTGGCATGTCGCGTGGTCTAGAGCTGGATAATATATAATAGGAGTTCAGGAACATATTCGATAAATCGTGTATTATGATGATACCAGTCTGAATGAAGGAAGTTCGAATAAATGGAATTCTGTCGTATTAAATTTATAACAAATATGTCGTTCGTTGCCAGATTTATGATAAGCTCCATATAAATTTTGATATTTTGTAAACTTTTCTTATTGAAAATATATCACTCTCCCAAAATTTTACAAAAAATTTAGATATTTCGTTTCTAAATTACCATAAAAATTACGATACTTCGTACGAAAATCAATTATTTGTCAAAGTAAATTTATGACATTTGTGATCTTCGTGAAACCTTGTAATTTATGCATTTAACATCCTTCTGTGATATATATGTATATATCTTAATATCTGCGCGTAGTCTTATTCTACATTTTCAATAAATTCTGCATATTCCTTGAATAAAAACATGAAGTAATTTTATAGAAATATTGTTCAAAATTTTCTGCTGGGGCAACGATCTCTACCTATCTACTTCTAATTGTATTTTATTGAATGTTTCAAACAAGAACATAACAAGTTATTAATTTACATGATTATTTTTATCACTTCAATTTAAAAAGAATAAAAAATACTATATATATAATATAATTATTAATCAATTATTAATCAAATATATATATTATTAATATTATATATATAAAATTCATAACGCATAGCAATGTAAAATTAACAAAATTAATACGTTGAAAAGTTACTTGACTCGACGTACTTGCTTTACTAAATACTTAAAAATAATTCACTAAATACTTAAATACTCAAGAAGCAATATTAGCTCGTTACTTAACATTTGTATCATAATATGTGAAAGTCAAGTAGGGAAATTAATTTTTAGCCAATATACATCTCTTCATAGAAGGAACGTCTGAAACAACTCCGAGCATTATGTAATTCATATTCAGATGCACAATGTGTTAAAATATTTATTTATATTACAGTTTGTTATAGCGAGACGTAAATCAACGCGTTATGTCAGATAACTAGAAAATAATTGACACTATCTTTTGTACAAAAAAAAGTACAAATAAAATTCAATTTTCCAAATGTTATGCTACATTACTCACATAATATATAATATTCGACTTATGATTATTAATAATTAGATTTACATTTTTAGGAAGTGGAAAATTCCAGTACAAGTTGCGAGCATATGGTCCCTTTTGCATAGTTTAGAAATATATTGAGAAAGGAATGTGTGATAAAATGAAACAATTAAAAAATGTAACTTGTGTTCTCACTATTAAGCTGCTTATTCATTAATACATTTTATTTAATTTCTATTGTAACATAATTATTATTTAATTTTATTTATATATGTAGTATCGTAAGAAAAAGCTTGATTAGAGATCGATCAAAACAGTGTCGTCTGTCCTTCAGTTGTTAGTTTACACAGGGAAAAAAGCCTATGTGACTAATGTCACCTAGTTCTTGCGGAGCGTTGACATGATGAGATTAAAGAGAGGAAAAAATAACGCTAATGGAGGGCGACGATTTGAATTCAAAGAGTGTTGATCGAGAAGCGTTGAGCGTTGATCGAGAAGTGAGAGCGTTGATCGAGAGGTCGGAGCTAGTCGAGAAGCCGAAGAGTAGAGTTGTTAGCGTTGTCGAGTTGCGGCAGCTGCTAGCGTAGCTGAGAGATTGAGTTGTTAGCGTTGTCCAGCTGCGAGAGTGGTTGCAGTGAAATAAGATTGTCGCATTTAGTTCAAGTTAAACAACCATCGTTTTCTGTCTAATTAACATCTGTTAGTTAATTTATTGTACATAAATTATAAACCATAAATAGTATCAGGAAAAATGTATACCTAAATTTCCGGGCGCTCAGCCGGGATTGAAACAAGACAGAGAACGACACGTTTAACGGAACTATTTGTGCTAGGGTAGAAAAAGATAAAAATGGCAAACGTTGAAGACGAACGATTGTCGGGTGAAGAGGGTTCGACGTTGGAGGAGCTGAGAAGTAAGCTCGCACATTTGAATTTGCCTATATCTGATGCGAGGTCAGTGCTGATTGCCAGGCTGAACTGAGCGTGTAAGGCTGGTCAATCGACTCCAAAGGGATCGAAGTGCTGTGAAGAATTAACAAACCAGCGAGACCTAAGGAGCGGGCAGAGAGCTGAACGCGATCAAGATGGAGACGAAGACCTCGAGAAGCTGAGGACGAAGGAGTTGAGAGGGCGCCTCGCTAGCTTGGGGTTAAAGATCACGGGAAGAAAATCCGAATTACGCGCACGGCTACAGGCGGCCCTGGAAGGAAACAATACATCGTTGGAAGAAGAGAGCGACGACGAAAGTAAGGATGAAAGTAAGTATTGGTTCGGTATTGAGCTTCAAAGACGTTGAAGACGCATTAGAGTCGTTCAGTGGCGACAAAGGCGAAAATGTGGAGCGATGGTTCGAGTCGTTCGAAGAAGTCGCAGATACGTGTATGTGGTCGGACGGACAGAAGGCGATCTACGCGAGAAAGCTGTTGAAAGGATCAGCGAAAATATTCGTGAGTTTCGAGTGCCATGTCAGGACTTAGCATGAGCTGAAGAAAGGATCAGAGAGTTCTCTAAAAAGTCTAATAGTCGACAAGTACGCCAGAAACTCAGGGAAACGAGAAAGAGAAGCGACGAGGCATGTGTCACGATCGGCACCCTTCAAATCCGATGGACCGATGATGGAGATAAAGATTTGGCGGCCTTGGCGACAAAGTATATCGCTGAAGTGCCTAATGAGTCATCGATATCCCAACGGTCCTTCCACCGAATGTTCTAGAAGAAAAGGGATGCGTGGCAACGGCCACGTACGCCTACAGCGTAGTGGGGATATTGAGGGGTGACAAACAAAAAAGAAACAGATCTCACAGAAAGTCAAATTGTAAGAGCTTCAGTCTTGGCTGGAGCTCAGAACCAAATCGCAGTCAGTGTAAATTCAAAGTTCAAGAAATAAATCCTCTCGTTTTTTTTTTCGTTACATTTTATTTTCTTTTTGTCTGAGCTACCCCTTTTTTATTTTACGTGACACATGCTTGGCTTTTATGTATCGCATGCTTGAAATAGCCAGTCATGTCGATATGGAAGAAGAAGCCAAAGTGGAATACATCATGGACTACTGTCACGCTGCCGGCAATACAGCGATAGGATAATCGTATCTCACATACCTTAGCCGTCAAAACAATAACTAAACAGTAACAGGATACCTATGTGACCGGCATCCAGCGATAACCCCTCCACAGGAACCAAACCCTTGATATAAAAACTCTCCCAAGTCAGTACTCGACATTCTAATCTGTTCTGTTATAACATTCTGTATCGTTACTCTGTCAGTTTCTAATAAATTTTGTAATAACGATCATAATTGAAATATGAATCTCTCACCTTACGTGCGGAACGTGAAATAATCTCGAATCGACGTGAGACTACAATTGCGGCGACAAGGAACGCGTCTGTGCAGAGTGTCCAAACAGATCGAATGTTTCAAGTGTAGAGGGTACGGACACATCGCATCGAAGTGCGACGATCTGGGTAAGTCCTCTGAAGAAGTTTATAATGCGCGGAAATTGCTGCGAGCGAGTTGAAAAAGTGTCAGAATTGGAAATTTCGAATAGAGCGCGCTGATAGATACCGGTAGCGAATTAACTTTGATGCGGGCAGATCAGCATGTAAAAATCGGAGCGCCCAAATTAAGCCGAGAAATTGTTGAATTTCGGGTCCGACAGAAATCGTACACTCGGAGAATTTTCGACGAATATTCTGATAGATAACGAGTCGATACACGTAGTTCCAGATACCATGATGCAACGTTCGCTGATAATTGGTACAGACTTCTTGAATACTGTTGAATTAAACATAAAGGAAGGAAATGCTTCCATCCGCAAAGTAGAGGAAAAAGATTGCAGTAGACTCCAGGAGATGTTTCAAGTAGATATAGAAGTGCAGCAAGACGAATAGATCAGTCTCAATCCGACTTTGCAAACCCGATCGTAGTTGAAAAAAAGAACGGATCTCTTTATATTGCTGTAGTATCGAAAAAGAGGGAGGTGTGCGCTTTGTTACGTTGCGAGGTTTTAGTATGGATCGCGTTTCTGGCCGTCGCTCGCGGTCCTACAATGCCACAGGCGGATCGCCCTATCTGCCCGACGAGGGGTATACAATGTATCGACGAGCGCATAGTTACCGACAAGCAGCGACTTCCAGGAATGTCGATTTCGGTCTGTTGTTTTAAAAGAATGCGATATACGTGATCATAGGCGCGAACGGTGGCGTGATCCGAGCGTAGTGGGGGTCGTCTCCCCGAGAAGACCGAGAAATGATCTAAGGTCAGAGGCAGTCCTTTGTGAAGATTCTAAGAGTACACGTCGAGAGGTCGAGTGTATAAAGCCGAAAAGCGGAACGAACACGTTGACTTTGTTTATCACTGAATAATCTGTCACGCTTTATTGTTATATTCATCGCTATTAAATATACCAACTATATCACCTTGTTAACAAATAAAGCATCTTTACTTGTCCTTCCTCTAAGACCCATTAAGTTACTACATTGCTATCGAGGAGGATAGTAGAGAATGTACGGCAGTGTAGTTCCCATGAATGCTTGTCTCGAGGACACCGTTGTAATCAGCAAAATTTTGTTAGATGAATCGGTGCGACGAACATAACCGCGGTAGCGTCGGGTGGAAACGACACGGACGGTTGCGATGAAGTTTTCGTAGGATGCACCGAATATCGTGCGAATTGTAGAGTCGAACAGACAAGTTCTAGCGCCAGTTCTAAGAAGCGAGTGAAAAGCGAGAATAAGGCGGCCACAAGAGACGCAAGAAGGCGACAACATACAAGACGGGGGATTTGATGGCGATCGAGAGGACGCAGGGCGGTCCTGGGTTAAAGCTGCATTCGGAGTTCCTTGGGCTGTACCGCGTGGTGAAAGTTCTGCAAAATAGTGCTACATAGTGCAACGAGAAGGCGAACACGAGGGGCCGCGTACAACTTCCACTGTAGCCGACCACATGAAGTGGTGGAACGTTGGTATTAGTGATGTAAGTGAGAGCAGTGGTGATGAGCACATCTGAGGGCAGATGTGATTGTCAGGAATGGACAGTATTGTAAGAAAAAGCTTGATTAGAGATCGATCAAAACAGTGTCGTTCTTCAGTTGTTAGTTTACATAGGGAAAAAATAGGAGCGTTGACATGATGAGATTAAAGAGAGGAAAAAATAACGCTAATGGAGCGTTAAACAACCATCGTTTTCTGTCTAATTAATATCTGTTAGTTAATTTATTGTACGTAAATTATAAACCATAAATAGTATCAGGAAAAATGTATACCTAAATTTCCCCGATACTACATATATATATATAAAATTTATTTTCTCCATACGAAGTACAGTAGAATTTCCAAAAATGACTATTGTAAAATGACTGGTAAAAACTTTACGTAAAATCAAAATTATAAAATATAATTATAAAACAAAAATACAAAATAAAATTAATATGTTTGTTATAAAAATAGATCTCCACGTTCCAAAAGTTGTGTAAATTTTAATTTCAACGTGGAAGTTTAATATCAATGATCTATCCTCTTACCTTATAATCCATTTGTTCGGAACAGTTAAACACATAAACCATTTGGCCCAATGCTCTCCCTAAATCTTTCGTGGTTTCTGTCTTGCCAGTTCCAGCTGGGCCAGCTGGTGCTCCACCCATTATAAGATGCAAAGATTGTGTTAAAGTGATGTAACATCGATCGGTTAATGGTGTTATCACCAACCGTGGAACATTTCCCAAATATTCGTAATCGTATTTGAAGGAGGCATCGCAGATATCAGCGAAACAATCACCAACTTTGTCGTCCCATCTGTAAGTTGTTCGGTCATTTAAAGTGAAACAAAAGAAGTTAATAAAATGTGTTGATGAATAGTTGAGTAAAAAACAAGAGATAAATCAAGGCAATAAATGACTTTGTCTTTAAATATGAGCTACATAACAGACAGATTTTCCAAGCGATAGTTTCTAAAAATATCACAAAAGTAAGATAATCTGTAAACAATAGCTAAACAAATTTGACAAAAGAATTATGAAATTGAATATGCAATTAACGAAATTATGTACAATTTTTATGTTATTCAATTTATTCCGTTGTTTATCCAATTCATTCTATTTAATATTTTATTTAGCACATTTATGCTGAAATATTAGATATATAGTTCATAATCAATTGCTTTATTTATACAGTGCAGCCTCTAGTATCTGAAACAATAGCGAAACATGGCTATTCTCATATTCTCATAATTATTATACCATACAGGGTGAATCACAAAGACTGAGCCACCTAAATAACTCTTTCAGTTTTTGAGATACAGAGAAACGTTTGAAACAAAGTTGTTTGATTCTGAAGGGACTATTACGCGATGGAAAACATTTTTTTTCAAATGAACGTGTTTATGAGTGTTGCAGTATGTTTCGAAAAGAATAATGCAATGACAATTACGAAGAGTAAGATATAATACAAATAAATTATTTCAAAATTATTTATGGACCCCATATTTTTCTCGTTTATGTGATGTTTACTTTTCTCTACCTTAACACTGGGCTAACAAGGAGAGCCGATGGCATCCAGTTACATTTGAGCAAAATAGTGCTGTGATGGCATTTCTGCTAATTTTACGACCAGGAGCCGATTCTTGTCGACAAGAAACTAACATATTTTGCAAAAAGTCAGTTAGATCTTTTTATAGAAAGACTATATTCCCTCAAAGTTCTGGGGTAAGTCCTTCACAGTCTGCTTAGCAAAAGGGCATCACTGCCTTCCCCATTCCATGGCCAGATGGTCTAGAGGAAATTTCTATTCCTTGGCAATGCAATTTTTATTTTGTAATTTTCATTTTTCTAACGAACCACTACTTTCTTTTTGGGCCCAGAAATTTGGATCTCCGTTTAATTGCTGATTAAATTTCAAAGGTTTTTCACATAGCTTTCAACTACTCATATTGGCATTGCTATTTCTCTGATACGTAGAGGTCACTGATGTACAGCAATATCCACATCTTCATGTTCTGGCTCCATTGAAGTTTAGTCGCAAAGAAACCTGAATAATTCTCAATTGCATGTTCTTGTCCGTTAATTCCATTCATTGTAGATCTCCCAAGGTACGATACAATCTTGCAATTTTTGCAGTTTTTACATTATCGTTAATATTACAATTTAGTAGTATGATGTCATGACACATAAATTATATTGACACGTATAATGTCAACTTTATACCGTGGCAATGTACGAATGAAATGAGATTAAGGAAGGACGTAACTATAGATACACTTCAAGTCAATTTGTTTGTTTGTTTGCGTGATAGTAGAGGGCGTAGGCAGGAAAATATAGTGTTCGGATAATAGAAGGTTTGGATAGTGGAACGTTCGGATACTAGAGGCTCCACTATACGACCAAATCAATCGTCGTCGAGTTTACCTGTGCCTGAGTTGCGATTGCCACTGAAAACTAGAATAGTGATCTGCCTTCATCGCGATCATTTTCGCTACAACGTCTCTTGCATGCACGTCGATTGTACAGATTGTCATGATCTTCCTTCTATCGCTTTCACTCAAATCTCCACAGAGAAGTACTATCAACGCGTTTAACTGATTAATTTGCTTCCGCTGATAATCTTTAAACGCATTCTCGAAACCTTCCTCTAGTCTCATAAAGGCCATGTTTACTTCCGTAGTCCACCAGATTTGAGTTCCGCATAGCGCGGGTTGAGCTCGATGATCGAAAATCCATTGTTCACGTGGTTTCTCGTCGTACGTAGCTACTGCCTGAGATATATGATGCCTTACCGATCTCTTCATCGCATCTGTTACGTTGTTCAACCAGACTTCCACCTAAAAAAATAATAGGAAAAATGAGATATGTTTTATTTAAAAAAATATATAAATAACTATGAAAATATAAATGATAAAAATATTTGCATCAATGTCATTGACACTTCAAACTACTGGAAATTTTAGTTTTCTACTACGGATACACAAATCCAACTTGGTCCATCCATCTCTGCATACTGTGTCGATTTTGACCGGTAATTTTAAGTAATTCTTAATTTCTTCCATATTTTTTTTTTTCAAATTTTACTTTGCTTGGTAAAAAGACTGCTGTTTAGAGGAGCCACTTTCAATAACTCTAACCTTCATACATGTTATCGAGGTTTTGAGTGACCTTCTAAAGGTTTTAGT
Source organism: Bombus polaris (assembly GCA_014737335.1). Taxonomy (NCBI): domain Eukaryota; kingdom Metazoa; phylum Arthropoda; class Insecta; order Hymenoptera; family Apidae; genus Bombus; species Bombus polaris. The sequence continues at coordinate 25,130 of JACXIO010000359.1, forward strand.
CACCACTCGTTGTTCGTTAAAAAGTTATTAACAGAATAACTTAATTTCTCCGAAACGAAAATGGCAGACCCAGTGATTCTCGCATCTGAAAAATCTTATAACTATTACAAGCGTGTTACCTTTGATTGGCTAAATACTATTTATTTTGTACAATTCAATTTTGAATACCACGAGAGTAAAATGAGTACTGCGATCCATAAGTCAGTGAATTTTTGTATGTACATATCCTTTATTTATATCCATTTTATATATTTCGCAATTTTTTACGTTTTTTTATTGCAAAAATATTTAAACATTTGGCTACGATCACTTGTATCGTAAATTAGGGATTATAAGTAGTATCTCAAAATCTTTCCACATTTCTTTCAAATCCAAAACAATAAGAAGTTAAGTCACGGAGTGGAAGACTCACATTGCCAATCGCGTTAGTGAGAAAACATATTGCCAGTGGAGAGTTAAAGAGTCAGCGCGTGATATTGCTATACATGTATATACATGTATATATACATATATATTTGATTGCTCGGAACGTTCGTTCTTTTGATTGTACTGGTCGTTGAAACCAAGTTTGTGTCTTGTTGAGATCTTTTTACTAAGGAACTCAATCAAAAAGAAGCGCGACGGATAATGAGAAACATACTAGACGATGCATAAAACATATAGACTCGACCTGTGGATCGCTTCCTTGTTCCACGTTTTGAACAGAGCAATCGTTACGGAACACTTGGAATGGTAACGATCTGCACTTGTCACTTTGTCCATCCGATTTCTCAACCTTTGCGTCAGTCTTGATCCTTATCGATAACAAGTTCGAAGTAGCGAAAAGCGTATTTGCATTTGGCTATCGCGCACGATTAGACGACGAAGGCAGTGCCGGTAGTTACAAACGATTATTCTATTCCAGCTCTAGTGATTTTCGTGATGTATGTTAGGTTTGTATGTTACGACGAGTGTTAGGTTTTCGGGGTAAATCCTAATATCTTCCCGTATGCCGACTTTGTTGGTAACATATACATATTGTGCACTGTTTTACCGTCTGTTGTTTCTACATCTCTGGGTTACATCGACGTTTTATGGCCGATGAAATTGAGATAAACAATGTAAGAGATTTGAAGAGATTTGAGGAGATAGTAATAGAGTAAGAGATAGTAATAAATTCCTCAATTGGATCTTTTATATTAATGTAACATTAATGTAACTTAATGTATATTAATGTAACTTAAACATATTAATGTAAACATTTATATTCGCCTAACGCCTGATTTTAGGTTTGAGTTTGGTTCAGTTCGCTAATCCTAGTCTAACCACGATTCATATGGTATAAAGCAATTACAGATCCAACATTTACTTTGTGTAACTTTTTAACTTATTAAGTTTCTTTGGTTATTTAATATTATTATTATTATTATTTAAGTACTTCGTAATTTCTTAACATCACTGATCAACCCGGAATTTTCTTGATAATTGACACTATCATATAGAATGATACGCAGTAAACATTCTAAGAAACGTGTTGGAAGTAGTGCAGAAACGAGGAAGCTGGTTAATTCGGTAAACAGATTGTAGGATCCTTTTATACATTTACAATTACCAGTCATTTTGACTGGTATTTGTATAAGTAGCCAAGAAAAAATAATCATTTTGGTTTTGAATAACTAAAAAAAGTAAAATAAAATTCATTATATGATTTCTTTAGTTATAGCTGCAAAAGTCATTACATCATTGCGGAAAAGAAATGTAACATGATTAGGAATTATAAAATAAAATTGTAAAACCAGTCATTCTGACTGGTGTGGTAGTTCTACCGTTAATAAACAACGAGCGATGGCAAAAACCTTTTGAACAGGATAGGAGTTTGATAACATACGTGAAATTGAAGGAGGTAGGTTCTCTAAACAGCAGTTTTATGTAAGAATTTTGGGGGCTTTTTAAAATCTAAAAATATCCTAAAAAAGCTGCGTGGTCTTAAATAACCCAGTATGCAGACGACGTTGGTAAAAATAAGATTGCAAACGGAGGGTTGAAAGAGAAAGTACCTTTCCACTGCAATCGCAAGTCCCATGAATAGCCATTTCCTCACCGTCTTTGGCAATCATAACTCTCGCCTGCTTCGTTGGTTTCCCACCGTCCATTTTCCAATGTAATTTTGCAATAGAATCGTACAGCTTTGACAGATGTCTGCAGACCAATTCAGGATTGTTCCCTAAGGAGAAGTAATGTATTCAACAAATTTCAAATTCAATATTAAGTTCATAAAATAATTGTTTACAACAGTGCTTTACTTAAATCAAATATAATTATGCTACTAACGTTGTCCTGCAGTACGTTTTGTTTAACTAGGACCGCCCAAATACCTGGAAAAATACCAATGATACAAAGAAATGCTTCAGAGGAAAGCTGTATGGTATTGACGGGAACATACTGTGCTTTCATCTATTTGACCTTGCAATGGCCTTGAAACATTCTGTAAAGGTGACATTACAATTCTTCAATAGACGCCGCTATTTTTTATTACATATTCTTATAGTTGACATTCAGACATTTTCAAAACACTTGAAACTCGTGTCCTGTGCAAAATCCGCTATCGAGATACAAATTTTAAAATTTGATGTCCTATCGGCGTTGTTACCCAATGTGTATCATGAGGATAGATAAAGACGTTTTCCATAATTCTACCATAATTATAATATACATTTATTTGTAATTATAATTCTATTTATAATTGTGTAATTTATAATTATAATATAATATATATAATTCTACCATAGTTCTACCACTGATATGGCATTGTCAAAACATAATTTCGCAGTTTTCTACTGTTTTTAGAAAAGTTAGTTAGTCTTTTTCTTTTTTGTTTTGAAAATTTAGAAACGTTTGAATGTCAAATATAAGAATATGTAATCAGAGATGAAGCAATTCATTTGAAAATTTTAATGTCATCCCTACAGGACGTTTCAACGTAATCGCAAGATCTAACAGATAAAAATACAGTACGTGTTCTTCTATACCAAGCAATTTTTGTTTGAAACATTTTTTTAACAATCAATCGTATCTTTTCAGGCAGTTAAGCGTCCCGAGTTACACAGAACATATTATACGTTTCAATCTAACATATTAGATGTATGTGACGGCAAATAAATCGCTCATTTTTGCTCCCTCGATTTTGCAATTGAATTTCGTACCAAATGACAGCTTACGATCATATATATACTCATCAACGCGTCAGTTTCGGTGTGCGAACTTTGATCGAATAATCCAAACAGTTGTTCTCGGAAATATTGCTAACTGCTGACAATTTGAGTTTGGATGTTCAAAATTCA
>JACXIO010000360.1:0-35264 GCA_014737335.1 Bombus polaris
AATCATACTCAATACAAAATGTAAACAAATTTTGTGAAGACATTTATCATCAAAATCCCTTCACAGTTATGTAAATACTAATACGAATAGGAGACTGATATTAAGTTTCAAATGATAAATATCTTTAAACTGCCATTAGTCTAAATTTTTGCATTCAGAAAAGAGAAAAGTAGATATATTGGAAGTGATTGCGTATTTTATCAATACCACCTAATGACAAAATCCGCAATCACTTAGTTGCTCACAAAAATAGTTTTCATTTACAGTGAAGCTGACGAATATATGAGGCAAGTACTATGCTTGTGTCACATACGGAATGCCACAGACGAAATCCGACTAAACAAAGCGATAAGATAGCGAAATTCCAAACGCGTTAGCATGAGTGACCATCGGGATAACATCCGGTCACTCTATCCGTTCCCAGAGACATATGATCATAGCCTATTCCCACTCCAACGAATAAAAGAATTTAAATACACCCCCGAAACATCATCCCAGTCAGTCTTGAACAGTCACGCCTAGAGCTCGGAAGTGTATTGCAATCACATAAAAAAAATAAAAGTTTCTTTTCTTTTAAGTTTCTTTTTTATTTTACGTGACACTTGCACCGACACAGATCTCCTGTCCTGCTGTGCAAATACACGGTGCTGAAAAATCTCTCTTTAAAGGATTAAAATAAAAAAAGATACTCCAAAATATGGTTTAATTTATCATGCACAACTTGTTGGACAATCTTAAAAAAAAAAATAAGGGAAAGATGTCCAGAATGTTAGCTGCTAAAGCTTCATTAGCAACTAAAGTAGATGCATTAGGAGAAGATGGCAGCTTTGATCTTGGTGCTGAACATTAAGATAAATTGGAAACACGTTTGAGGATTTTAGAAGAAGGGAATTTTCGTAGAATAAGTGACACAGGCAAAACAAAAGCAAAATTTGAAAAATATTATGCTAAAAGTTAATATATTCAGTATTTTTTAATGAGAATATAACTCTTTGACATGAAAAAAGAAAACATTCTGAAATTGAAGACAAAAAAACGCTGATCGAAGAAATTACATGTGAAGAAGAAGGAGAGAAAGCAGTAGAAAATATTCCTGGGATATCAGGGGTTAGTTCTTATTTTATTTATTTTATGAATTTTAAATCTATAATATGATATGAATAAAATTACAAGTAGAAAATATAATATGTACAAATTTAGTATATATATAAAATGTGTTTTTTTGTTATAGAGCAAATAAAGAAGAAAAAGAAGAATAGATAAGGATCAGGAGATTGAAGAGACTACATTCACAAATGAAGAAACAGGTGAAAAAGTTATAAGCGAAAAAAGAAAAAAAAAGAAAAGAAGTCTCAAGATGAATGAATTTTTTCGACATATGCAATTTAAAAAAGTAATTTTTTAAAAATATAACTGTTCATTTTCTTCCTCTAAAACCAATTAAGTTACCACATCTATTTCTTTTAATATCACACTCCGAAGTTTAAATTTTGTAAATTCATAATTCTGCATGTATGTATTATCTGATTCCAAAATTCTTCAATAGTATTAATGGATGTTTCATAAAAAATTAATTACGAATATCTCTGTAAATAATTTATAAATATTTGTATAATAATTGTTGTACTGATGCATTTAAAATAAATTTAATGATATTACGGTTACATGTAATGAACCAGAAATGGAATCTATAACAAGTGTATTTACTGTTTATATTCAACTACAAGATATCATTGAAATTTTTTGCGTTTAATTTAGACGTTAATAAGGAGCTTTTTTTATATTTGAGAATGATTTTCTAAGTAAATTATTGAAAACAAGCAGTTTTGGGAGAAACGTAACTTCCAAAAAGTGCAGATGACCACAACTTTTTGTCAAAAAACAGTTTCAGACTAGTTTTACATTGCGACTTGTTATTGATTCAGGACTGATCAACATTTGTTTGGAACATTTTTTTATTAGATTACTAAAAGTTCCTAAAAAATCATGACAGCCATAAATATGTATTTAAATAATATGTATATTGGAAAGCTCGGAAGATTCGTTTGGATGTTTAAAAAATCCGATTAACCGCAAATGCATCCAAATGTAAATGCGAACGATCTTTTCGGAGGGACACAGAAGGCGAAAAATGATCCAGAACGTTAAAACTGAATAATTAAGCCAGGTGCGAAACGAGATTTTGTCAAACGAAAAATGGTAGAGATAAAGAACAGTGTCTTTGGGGAAATGAGGACAGATAGGGTTCTTAATAGTTTAAAATAGCAAAGAATACTTATATATACAGTAACGAGCAAAAGTGTAAACACACTCCGCTGATTTTATGTAAAAGGCGATAATACGACTAATTTTTCAAGTGATCGGTAAAGATTACGTAACAGTAACTACAAGCTGCATCTGATTAATGAAATGTAATAGTTCATTTTCATTATCATTAATAATGTACAGAACATTTTACAAAAATTGACATCTCAAACCATGTTTACAGTTTTGCACTTTAATTACACTCGTCGAATTAAGGTTTCAACCTAATATTTCGTCCACTTTCCTTTCCTTTTTTTTTAATGCTTTTAATCTACGAGGCATACTGTCAATTAAATTTTTAATTATTTGTGGTTCAATATTGTACCATTCCTGTTGTGTTCTTTCCCATAATTCATGAACACCTGAAGGTGGATTATTATATTTTTCCAGCCTTCTTTTCAAAATGGATCACAAATTTTCGATCGGATTCATATCCGGACTTTGTGCTGGCCACTTCATCACAGAAAAATTTTGATTTTCTAGCCAGGTTATTATTTATTTATTATTGCTTAGTCCGTGCCTTTCGGCTTTGGACGAACTTTCGGTTTTACATCTATTATGTCTAATTCTTTTCTTATATATGTACCTCCCCTCTTTTCCACTCTATTCTATTGCACTTCCTTAGTTATTCTATTCTTTAAACACTAAAACTAGAAACTACAAAATAACCACTAATGACCAAAAACTATTGCATCTTTGGGCTTTAGTCTCCTTGCTGTGCATCCTTCCTGTCGTTTGCCCTTCTGTTCTCGATTATTGCTTGCAGTTCTGCTAAACCTTCTTCCGTCTCATTTAGTACTTTTCCTATGTCCTTTGGTCCTCCCGTTATTTCACAATCTTCTATTACACGTCTCAGGTCTTCTTCATTCCTTTTACATAGTCTGCATCTTTTTTCTCCATCTTCCTTCCAGTATTCCCTTGCATTGGTCTCGTTTCCACATCTGAATCCAGCCAGTATTCTTCTGTCTTACCACTTCATCCTCCCTTCTAGGTACTTTGGTAATTTTTCTTTGGCTATATTTCCGTAGTGTATATTATATTTGGATTCCCTTATCCTTTCCGCCCTCTTTTCTGCTTCTCTCTTTCTTCTTTCCTCTATAATCTGATCTGCTGTCATCCTTTCTTGTTCCTCTCTTGCTTCTATTTGCGTCCCTCCCTTTCTCACCTCTTCTAGTCCCTTCTTTCTCTTTCTTGCTCTTTTCCCTTCATGGCCATTTCCCCAGTTTTTCCCTCTTTCCTTTATACACTCCTTTACTAATTCCTTTTTTGATTCTAGGGCTTTCTCTTCATATCTTGCTGCTCTTTTTAATGCTTTTTCTTTTATTTCTATTATCTTGCATTCTTCTATTAATATGTAATTTGGTGTTGTCATACCTAATCCTAATATCTATTTCGCATATCTTCTCTGTACTTTATCCAGTCTTTCTTTCATGTTCCAGCCTCATACCTCTACTCCAAACAGCGCCACGCTCTCTACCAGTGCTCCAAACATCTTCATTCTCATTTTGTAGTCCTGTTTGAATATTCTTTCTCCCACGCTCCATGTTTTCTTCATTGCCATCGTTGCTCTCTTTTTCCTGTCTTGTATGTGCTTCTCATCACTGCCGTTTTTCTGTAGTATGTACCCTAGGTATATTATCTCGTCCACTTCTTCTAATTCCTGCTCTCCCCATTTCCATTTTCTTTGTTTCCTTTTGTTCCTTTTTTTTCAATACTATTATTTTGGTCTTTTCCGTGCTCAGTTCTAATTCTGCTTCCTTTACAAATTTTTTGAACCTCTTTAACATTTCTTTTAGCTGCTCTTCTCTGTCCGCCATCAGCACAATATCGTCTGCATATGTTAGTGACCATACTTTTCTTCCTCCTACCACTACGCCCCCAGCTTGTCCTTTTCTTAGTTCTTCTTCCAGTCCTGCCACGTAGATATTAAATAATGTCGAGCTCAACGGGCACCCTTATCTGACTCCCCTCACAGTCCAAAATTCTCTTGTGCTGTGATTCTTAACTCTCACTACATTCTTTGTTTCAGAGTATAACTCTTTAATCCTTCGGGTTAGTTTTTCGTTAACCCATATTTTCCTCATTTTCTCCTCCAGTTTCTCTCTGTTTATCCTCTCAAACGCCGCTCTTAAATCCGCAAAGCAGGCATATAACTTTATAGATCTTGCATAGACCCTGCATAGATCTTGTATGCTGTATCCATTAGCGTTACTCCTCTGTATCTCTTCGCTACTCTCTTGTCCCCCTTCTTATATATCGGGAATATTACGCCTTTTTTCCAATCTTCTGGTATCTCCTCCCCATTCCATATTTTCCTTAACGACTCCCATAACGCCTCCCCCACTTCCTTCGGTGCATACTTCCATACCTCATTTTCTAACCCGTCTTCCCCCATTGCTTTCGTTTCCTTCAAGTTTCTTAGCTGGTAAATCACCTCTTCCTTCTCTATATTATCTTCTCTCTCCTCCATTATTTTCTCTTCCGCTCTATGCCCCTCCGTTTTTCCGCCCTCTTTGTGCTCTGTTTCTTATAAAACGTCCATGAAGTGGTTTTTCCACTCTTCTTCGCTTATGTCCTCATCTATACCTTCTCTACTTCTTCTATATTTATTTATGTATTTCCACGCTTCTTATTCTGTCTTGATCTTCTTTATTTTCTCCATTTCTTCTTCTTCGTGTCTTTCCTTTCTTTGCTTGCGCCACTGTTTGAATGCCTTTTTTCCCTTTATGAGCGCTTCTCTGCTGCATTTTCCTTTCATAAACTTTGTCATCTTCCTTCTCATCTCTCTTTTCCTCTCTTTCCGCTCCTAGTCCTACCACGCTTTCTCCCCCATGCCCCATTTTCTTATCTTTACTTTCTTCTTTGGCATTGCTTCGTTTATCTTCTCTTTGATCTCGGGCCACATTTCCTCTACCGTTCTTCCCTTGCAGGCCCAGTATTTACATTCCTGCAGGTATCTTTCCACACTTTCGTTAGTCCATTCCCTTTTCTGCTTCTCTTCTACCCTCTTTTCCTCATTTCTTTGTGATTCCGCCCCCCCCCCCCTATTTCTATTTCTAACTGCATGTGGTCCGACTCTGCTCTTCTTCCTACTTTCATGTCGATAATTTCTCCTACCGCCCCCTGGTTGCCAACCACATAGTCTATTACTAAGTTTCCTCTCTCCCCAATATATGTCCACTCCTCCCCTTCTTTACCTTTTCCATTGATTATCATCCAGCCTCTCTTCCTGGTACTTTAGCAGAGTTCTTCCTTCCATGTTTATTGTCTTGTCTTCTGATCGCCTTTTTCTTCTTTCCCTAGGTCCTCGTTTATCGGCACTCCCTCTTCTCCCGTTCCAGTCTCCGCCGATGATCATCACTTCCTCTTCTCTTCCGTCAACTCTTTCCTCTATTTCTTTCCATGTCCCTTTTGTGTCTTGATCATATACCACCATTACCCTATACATCTTATCATTGTATAATATTTTTCTTCCACTATATTATCACTTATTTCTTTGTATTCTATTTCTCTCAGTTCCTTATTTATACCCGTTATTATTCTCCTCTTTGCTCTTCCTTTTTTCCTTACTCTCATTGCTGCCCTGCATTTCCAGTCGTATTCTTTGGGTAGTCTATATTTTAGTTTTTTCCAATTGTCTTCCTCTATCCACGTTTCCGTGAGTCCGATCACGTCGAATGTCTTCAAATATTCCCACACCTCCTTGTTCTTACTTATTAACCCTGCTAGATTCCAGAAGCACATTTTCATCCCCTTTGTAGTCCCCCTCTTTTTCCCTTTTTTCATTTTTCTTCCCCTCTCTTTCTTTCTTTCTCCAGCCTCTCCTCATTTTCGATACACCTGTACCATCTGTTTTTTATTTTTAGTTTCTTATATCCAATCCTTACGTATTCGCCCTTTTCCCTTCTTACTCTGGCTATTCTTCTTATTTGTTGTTGTACCTCCCTTTCTTTTCTTCTCAGATCGTCATCTATGTATATCCCCTTTTCCAGTTTTCTTTTCTCCTTCATAGGGTAATGTGTTTTGTTATTGCGTTTTTGTCCCCCACACTTATCATATATGTTCTTTCTATTTCTGCCCTTATTTTCATTTTTTCTCTTATGAACTCCTTTACTGCTCCTTCATTGCTTCCTTCTTTCCAATCTACTCCTTTGATTACTCTTTTCTTTCTTCTTTTCTCTCTCTGCTCTGCCCTTCTCCTCCTCGATTCTTCTGATTCTGCTCAATAGATCTTTCTTTTCCCTTTCCCATTCTTCTTTCTCTCAGGCTCTCTCTCCTTCACTTCTTTCCCTTTCCTCTTTTATTCCTCTCTTCATCTCCTCCACTTGCTTTTCGAATATCCTTTTTATTTCCGTTATCATTACTTCGAGACCTCTTTCCTTTTTTTCAATTTTTTCCATCATTATCTCCATTCCTCTCTCCCTGGTTGGTGTCTCTTTTTCTGACAAGCTGTATTTATCCAATATGTTTTTGAAATCTGCCTTATCTCCCGCTTTACCCATGTTTTACCCATGTTTTACTTTGTTTACCGCGTTTCTGATTTCCTAATCTCTTCTCCTCTAGTTTTTCGAATTTGTATCTTTCTTTCGTTCCTGACTTTTGGAGCATAGAAAAAACCAGTGGCTGTCGAAGGCACCAGATATAATGTGGCCTTTATTTCTTGCCTGATTTCGCCGTCCAACAGTTATAACACACTGTCGCTTGGTGGATGTATCAGCAGATGGTAAATATATCGAGGATAGGTGTACTTAATTAATAGTTCAATTTTCTGGCATGGTTTCAGAGAGAGCTTTCTAACTCTTCTGACCACGCTTAGAATTTCTGGCACTATGATGCCACAATGGATACCCTTCCAAGGCCCCATTTTGGCGCCTAAATACCTGAAGGTCTCATCTGGGTCAACAGTTGGTATGTCGGTATTTTCGAGCCTTATCCGCGGTTCATTTACGAACCAGGTGTCCTTCTTCGCGACCACCTGCAATGTTTGGCTATTCTCTCTTGATATGGTCATTCCTAGGCCCTTCAGGTAATCATGGAGCATATTCCTTTGGCGTTGTGCCTCCTTCTCATCTTCATCAAGTAGGACAATGTCGTCAGCGGAAGACAGGATTGGTACTTTTCTCACATGACTGACATTAATGCCACTGGTTTGCTCCTCTATTATTTCCAGCAGCGGTTCTAGGCATAGATAGAATAGCAGCGGCGACAGAGGGTCACCCTGCTTGACTTCTCTAAGGATCTTGATCTCGACCCCTATATTATCTTTTGTTTTGATTTTGGTCTTGCCCTCGTTGTACATGCCTTTGATTAAATCGATTATAGGGCTGGGCACACCCTTCCTCGCCAGGAAAGGTTTTAACGCCGAATGGGGTATTGTGTCGAACGTCTTGGAGATATCCACGATTGTGAATATCCTCCCGTTATTTCTCTTACTGTGGCTTAAGGCAGCGTTGAATAGGTCTATGTTAATTTTACATCCATTCTCTGATGTAAAACCTTTCTGCCTTAAGTTCAGCACAATATCCCTTCTGTCGAAAATTCGGCCGAGAATGGGGCCCATTGTTATAGCAATTATACCATAACCAAATAAACCAAGCAGCCAGATCATAAAATAGGAACTATAGCACAGAATATTGAAAATCTTTGCCAATATTGCGGGCAGGCCAGATATCATTAAATGCTCTTTTTGAAATCCATCTGGTCCTGCCGCAGCCTCTTTACTCATCTAAGTTCCTCGCTCACACCTTCAGCGGTTATCGGCGGGAATAATTCACTTATTATCAGAGGCTCTATTTCCTGGAATTGGGGGATTGGATGGTCCTGCCCGACCCCATAGATCCTCATAGTGCCTCTTCACTTCTATCGCTTGTGGTGGTTGCCTGGCTGGTTCCAGGTATGCACGATCGTTGTAGACAACAACGTCGGCCAACTTTGGACACTCGTGAAATAACTCCTAGCAACGTGCGTAGGAGTACCTCCTTCTCGAGTTCCGATTTCTCCGACTTTTCTGTTTTTTCATATCAGGGGATTTAGTCCTAGTGGTTTCGTTTCCCCAGTTGGCATTTTCTATAGTTCCATACAGTATACCACTTGTAGTATCGTGGAAATTTAGGTTTAAATTTTCGCTGATACTATTTATAATTTATTTACAATACACAAACTAACAGGTGTTAATTAGACAGAAAACGATCGTTGTTTAACTTGAACTAAATACAACAATCTTACTTTACTTCGACCACTCTCGCAAATCGACAATGCTAACAACTCAATCTCTCAGCTACGCTAGTAACTCTCGTAACTCGATAACACTAACCACTCTACTCTTCGACTTCTCGACTAACTCTGACCTCTCGATCCACGTTCTCACTTCTCGATCAACACTCATTGAATTCAAATCACCCCCCTCCATTAGCGTTATATTTTCCTCTCTTTAATCTCATCATGTCAACGCTCCGCAAGAACTAGGTGACTTTAGTCACATAGGCTTTTTTCCCTATGTAAACTAACAACTGAAGGACAGACGACACTGTTTTGATCGATCTCTAATCAGGCTTTTCTTACGATACTACATTCGGACATTCCTGACCGTTGCGTAATTAATGTTGAGTGGCGGTATTTGTTGTCGAGAGCCGCCACAGTTCCACCACTTTATGTGGTCGGCTGCAGTGGAAGTTGTACGTGGCCCCTCGTGTTCGCCTTCTCGTTGCACTATGTAGCGGTTATTCCGCAGGACTTTCACCACGCGATACGGCCCAAGGAACTTCGAATGCAGCTTTAACCCAGGACTGCCTTGCGTCCTTTCAATCGCCACCAGATCCCGCGTCTTGTATGTTGTCGCCCTCTTGCGTCTTTTGTTAAACGCCCTTCGCCGACAAGAGCTCGGATTGATAGCTCGTCTTCGCACTACCTCAAAGTTTCTTGTAGCCGCCTCATTCTCGCTTTTCATTCGCTTCTTAGAACTCGCGCTAGAACTTGTTTGTTCGGCTCTACAATTCACACGATACTCAATGCATCCTACGAAAACTTCATCGTAACCGTCCGTGTCGTTTCCACCCGACGCTACCGCGGTTATGTTCGTCGCAACCGATTCATCTAACAAAATTTTGCTCCTTACGGCGGTGTCCTCGAGACAAGCACTCGTGGGAACTATAACTGCCGTACATTCTCTACTATTCTCCTCGATAGGAACATGTAGAGGTCCGTCCATTTTTTCAACTACGATCGGGTTTGCAAAGTCAGATTGAGACTGATCTATTACTTCGTCTTGCTGCACTTTTATATCTACTTTAAGCACCTCCGAGAGTCTATTGCAATCTTTTTTCTCTACTTTGCGTATGGAAGCATTTCCTTCCTTTATGTTTAATTCAACAATATTCAAGAAGTATGTGCCAATTATCAATGAACCATGGTATCTGGAACTACGTGTATCGTCATATCGTACGACTCGTTATCTATCAGAATATTCGTCGAAAATTGTCCGAGTGTACGATTTCTGTCGGACCCGATACTGCGAAATTCAACAATTACTCGACTTAATTTGGGCGCTCCGATTTTTACATGCTGATCTGCTCGCATCAAAGTTTAATTCGCTACCGTTGTCTATCAGCGCGCTCAATTCGAAATTTCCGATCTTAACGTCTTTACCAAGCTTCGCATTTATATGTTCCCTCTTTTCTTTGACTTAGGTCACTACACTTAGGTATGTGGCACCTCGCCCCATGAAGCTTCGGGAAGCTTTTCTCGCAATACAAGCATCCCCATTGGATGCGGGCTTCCGTATGATGCTGATCAAGATGCCTGTCCAGGTCCGACAACGTCATGAAGAAACGGTGGATTTCCCTTTTTTCACAGACCGGACATGCTACCTGATTCCCCACGAGTGGCACCATAATCCTTATACACGTATCCATGGACAAAGCTGAGTCATCAACCATGGTCCCCTCCAAAGCGGAAAAATCCGCCACAGCGCTTCCGGGACCGAGAGGCGCCACGTCTTAGGCTGAATTTCTATTACCCATCTTAGAAAATTTCAAATATTCTGTTCCTTATATTGAATCCAATCACATCCAATTTATAAACCTTTGAGGCCAGTTCGTCATCGTTAGCCGTCAAAGGAACGGATTCCTTATTATAAAGATGGTTTTAGTTCGCAACTTCACGGTTAGGAACACATTCAAAACCGTTGAATCGGCAAGCCGATTGTTGAAATTAGTCTTCCGCTCCTTCTTCGCCGCACTTCGTTTAACCATGGACGCCGTGTCCCGGGGACTATACCCCACGCCAACACCGCGCACATGTTACCGGCGGTACCACGAGGAGGTAGGAGTGCGGCTTGGGCGGACGAGACCGAAGACTTCCCTGCCCCCGAGCAACCATGATTCACCAAGGATCACAACACGACTGTTTTAAAGCGGCATGCTGCAACATCCTGTGAGACTTCCAGAAAGAAGCCTCATACTTCCGAGGTACCCCCTCGTAAGGATTTAAAACTTTAGTTTGCTTTAAAATTGACATAGTTAACAATAGAGCAAACGTTTAATAAATAATTAAAATTTAACGACAATAACTGGTCACCATTCATAATAAATAAATAAATAATAAGTTCAAATTTAAAATGACTAGTTAATTTATATTTATATATACAATTCATATGTACAATTCATATATACAATTTAAGATTATAAATAAATAATTAATTTTCACTATTTTTTATCGCCTAAAAAGAGATTTCACATCTCTATAGAGCTACGTAATACATTCAGCACTATTGTTTTCGTATCATTCTTTGAAATTCCCATTACTTTTAAGTTGCTGAATGTTTCCGGCGTTATTGTTCTTATACTACCAAGCACCACCGGCAGGACGGTTCCCTCCCTGACGCCATATCTTTTCTTTAATTCCTCAAGACAAGAAAAGTACTTGTCGACCTTTTCTTTGGCTGCCTTTTGGAGATAATCTCTATTCTCGTAGCGGACAGTTACATCGACTACGAGAAGCCGTTTCTCGTTTTTCACTAAGAGGTCCGATTTAAACAGATTCTCCACAATCTTTATAGTAGGCTCTACAAATACTTCATTCTTGTCCTGTAGCTTTCTGACGAGGAGAGCTTTTACCTCGTCATGCCTTTTCATCCTTAAACCTTTCGTATATTGGCACAGCCCCAAAATGAGCCCTATGGTCTCGGGCTGAGCATAAGATCTTTTACATATCATATTAATGTTTTTGTCTGCTCTCGCAAGAACTACTCTTGTGCCAAAGGTATTCGGTCGCAATCATATGGCATCAATGAAGCGAGACGGTTTTAGCAGGTGGTACTCTTTGAGCTACACGTTGCCAAGTTTCTCTCTTCAAAAGTCGGCCACGCCATGGCCTTGACTCCGCAAGTCGGCCCATTGTTTGATGTGTTCATTTTTCAGTCTTATTTTAGCCTTTTCAATATCCGAGGAAGTAGCCGGCCAATTAATCCTCAGTGAGTTAGCAATTTTCTTGAGTTTCGCCTCCATATTTTCATTTATAAGGCTTGCCGCTGCTGGATCTAAGGAGTTTTTGATATTTATTGCATTCTTAAGGGTACCGAGTTTTACAAGGTGTTCGAACCTCGACAACCCTAATCCTCCGCTATTCTTGGGGGTGTAAAAGAACTCAACTGAAGTAGATGGCGTTAAATGTAAAATTCCTTTGCCCTCTTGTCTGATTTCATTGTCCAAAAATCTTAATACTCCCTCGCTTGGTGGGTTGATCAACAAATTATAAATGTATCGAGGGAATATATAGTTCTAAAGAAACTCTATTTTGTGGCCTGGTTTTAAACACAATTTCCTGACTCTTTTAATTGTGCTCAAAATTTCAGGCACGATTATCCCACACTTAAGGCCTTTTCATGGTCCGATTTTAGCACCAAGATACCTGAAGGCTTCCTCGGGTGCGATGCTCGGTATCTTCTTATTTTTAATTTCTATCTCTGGGTCCTTTACGTACCAGGTGTCCTTCTTTTAGATCACCTGGAACGTCTGGCTTTTTTCTCCAGAGATATTCATCCCTAGGCCTTCCAGGTATTCTTGGACCATCGATAACTGTTTCTGAGCTTCTTCCTTGTCTTTGCCCAATAGGACAATGTCATCGGCAAAAGCCAATATAGGGATCTTATTATTGTCGCTGATACTGATCCCCTCGGTGGATTCTTCTACCGCTTCCAGTAGCGGTTCTAAGCATAAATTAAATAATAACGGTGATAAGGGGTCACCTTGCTTAACTTCCCTGAGAATTTCAATCTCGAGCCCAATTCCATTTTTAGCTTTAATTTCAGTCTTGGAACTTTTATACATGTTTAATATAAGGTCGATTACAGGGATCGAGATTCCTTTTCTAGCCAGACACGGTTTAATCGCTGAGTGGGGCACCGTGTCGAATGCTTTGGAGATGTCAACTATCGTGTAGACACCTCCTTGATCTCTTTTGCTTCGTTCCAGGGCTGCATTGAATAATTCCACATTAATTTTACATCCATTTTCGGATATAAAGCCCTTTTGCCTTAGATTCTGGACGATGTCCCTTCTTAATCTCTTATCGAGAGCTGAAGAGAAAATTCTTGCTAGAATAGGATCTATCGTTATCTGCCGCCAGTTCTCGGCCTTATTCAAGTCCTTATTAGGTTTTAGTAAAAGGGTGGTCCTATTCTTTCTCCAACTCTCCGGATAATGAGAGGTATAAAAAAGAATATTAAACAGCAGAGCTAACATATTTGGCAGACCCGGCGTTAGTAAATGTTTCTTTTTCATACCACCCGGACTTGCAACTGTTTTATTCCTCATCTTTCTCATCCTCCCATTAATTTCCTCAGCGATTATCGGAAGAAAGTATTTATGTTCAATCACTCGCGGAGAGACGCGATCGCGGAGAAGCGCATCAACGGGAGTCGTAAATTCCCGTTACGATTGTTCAATCGACGCCGCGAAATGACCGATCCGCCATTTCGATTATGATAATAGAGGCGGTTAATTGAATGTTACACAGATTTAACAAATTATAGTGTATAGTTTATAACTTGCGTACAAGATAAACTGAGTTAAGAGCAACCGATTGTAATATTTCGAATCGAGCAGAGTATATAGCGTAAAGTCGGATAGTGAATGATCGAAAACGTAGGAGCGACTGACCGTCTATCGGGGTGATGCAGCGAAAGAAAACTTGGAATGGGTGGGTCTAAGGACATGAGATGGTTGGATTCGTTAAGGACAAGTTTTGTTAGGAGAGTGAGGGACATAGGCTTCGTTGTTAATTAGCTATTTGCTATGGCGGTGGGTGAGGCAGGATGCTAACCGACCTCGAGATGAAGCGGCTAGCGGGATACTTCGTACGTGACAAAACCCAACTTTCCGTATCAACCCGTGGTGGATAATAAACTTTAGAAAACAGTTCGGTGAAAGAATATTTGTGTGGTCCGAAGGATCTTTGCTAGGAAATGTCTGAGATTTATGGGGAATACTTGAGACTGTTGAGAGTACGCGATAAGGATGCGAAGACTTCTGGCTGCCATCCTGCCCCCGGTGTGTGGCCTGGTCTAGGTAGAGAGTCGCCAGACGTAACAATTCATGTATAAGACCTCCTGAAGTACATCCTTGCGGTATTGGGGAACCCGATGGGCCCATTTTACCCCACAAATCTTTATATATCGTCATTATCTCCATTGCTTCAGGAGGTTGTCTGGCAGTTTTTCCTTTTCTGCTTTCGAGAGCTAATCTTTATTCTCGTAACGGACAATTACGTTGATCACGAGAACCCTTTCCCCGTCTTTAACTACGAGGTCGGGTTTTACCGGATTATCCCGCCCCCTCAAAGTAGGCTCGACAAATATCTCATTACTTTTTCTTAACTTGTCGGTGAGGATCGATTTCACCTCATCGTGCCTCTTTATTCTCAGGCCTTTGGTGTATTGGTACAGCCCTAATATGTGTCCAAGGGTCTCGGGCTGGGCTCGACATCTTCTGCAAGCAACTTCTACCTTCTTGTCGGCCCGTGCCAACACAGTTCTAGTCCCAAAGGTGTTAGTCCCGAGTATAAGGGAATCGATGAACCTCGATGGCTTGGGCAGATAATATTCCTCAAGCCACATGTTGCCAGTTCTATTTCTTGAGATGTCATGAACACCTTGTCCCTGACACCTTAGATCTGCCCATTGTTTAACGTGAGAGGCTTTGAGCCTCCTTTTTGCTTTCTCAACGTCCTCTAAAGAGGCCGGCCAATTGATCCTTAGGGAGCTGGCTATATAGAGAGGCATAAAAAATCCAGTGGCAGTTGATGGCACAAGATGTAAGATAGCCTTAATCTCCTGCCTGACTTCGCCATCCAGCAATTTTAGGACGATGTCACCCGGCGGATTCACGAGCAGGTTATATATATATACCGGGGGAAGAAGTACTTAGTTAACAATTCGATCTTCTGGCATGGCTTGAGAGAGAGTTTTCTGATTCTTCTCACCACGCTCAGAATCTCGGGCGCCATGATGGCACAGTGGATTCCCTTCCAAGGCCCCATATTGGCCCCTAAATACCTGAAGGCCTGATCGGGATCAACAGTTGGGATGCTTTCCTCCCTGAGCCTGATCGTTGGTTCTTTTATGAACCTGGTGTCTTTTTTAGCGACAACGTTTGGCTCTTTTCCCTAGAGATGATCATACCAAGGCCATTCAGATATTCATGGAGTACATCCTCTTAGCGTTGTGCTTCCCTCTCGTCCGCTCCAAGTAAGACAACGTCATCGACAAAAGCCAGAACAGGTATCTTCCTTAAATCATTTACGTTAATGCCACTGGTTTGCTCCTCGATCATTTCCAGCAGAGGCTCCAAGCACAAATTGAATAGCAGTGGTGACAAAGGGTCACCCTGCTTGACTCCTCTACGGATCATGATCTCAACCCCTATGTTATCTTTAGCATTTATTGTTGTACTGTTTCCATCATACATATTTCCGATCAGTTCGACTATAGGAATTGGCACACCCTTCCTCGCCAGGCAAGGTTTCAGCGCCGAGTGGGGCACTGTGTCGAATGCTTTGGAGATATCCACAATTGTGAATAACCCCCCCCCCCCGCTCTTTATTTTTCTTATTATGGCTTAAGGCAGAATTGAGCAAGTCGATATTGATCTTACATCCACTTTCAGATGTAAAAACATTCTGCCTTAAATTCAACACAACACCTGAGCCCTCCTGATCCTCCCGTCGAGGATGGAGGAGAAAATTCGGCCGAGAATGGGGCCTATAGTTATAGGCCTCCAATTCTCAACTTGGCTGCTAGGCTTGTTTGCTTTAGGTATTAGAGTACAGTTCTTATTTTCCTTCCATACAGAAAATAAGAACTGTAACACAAGATGTTATATAACTCTGCCAAGATTGCAGGCAGGCCAGGAATCGTTAAATGTTCTCTTTGAAATCCATCCGGCCCTGCTGCAGCCTTTTTTATGACTCTACCAATTCTCTGTGCCGCCTCCTCAGCAGTTATCGGCGGCAATATCTCAATTAGGGACAGCTCAGAGGCTCTACTTTCTGGGATTGGGGCACTTGAAGATCCTGTATGGCCCCACAATTCCTCATAGAGCCTCCTCACTTCCGCGGCTTCAGGTGGCTGCGTGGCTGGTTCCAGGTATGCCCAATCGTTGTTAACAACAACATCGGCCAACCTCTTAGGACATTCAAGAATAACCCCTGGCAACGTGTGTAGGAGTATCGCTTCCTGGAATTCCTATTTAGCTTCTTATTATTCTTTCTCCGACTATTATTTTTTATATTTTCCTTTGATTCTTCCTTTTTTTCGTTATTCCACTCCTTTATAGCTCCATACAGAGATGTGCAAATAAAAGAGTTCACTCTTTCAATAAGAGCTTCCCTGAATCCTTTATAAACGACCCATATGTCAGTCAACTGATCATGAATCTCCCTTATAACAGGGGGCACCGCGGTTGGCGTCATTATTTCTCTGTCTATTAGTAGCCTCCATTCCTGGATTGACTCCTCGCTATTCCCGCTTACTCCAGTCTCTTCGAAGCACGCATTGCTTGGGTCAACGGGATCGCACCCTCCCTCTGTCTCCTTTTTTTTTTATTAACGTGGAGGAAATCCGCACGGACACCAGGCCGTTTCTGGGGGGAAACAGCGTGGTAGTGCCGTAATCCAACCGACTAAAACCTCCACGATGACCGTCCCGGCTGCGATCGAGAGGGGCCCGGGAACCGGTGCGAGCGACGCACCCCCCCCCCCCGCCGCGCCCAAAAACGTCCCCTAAAGGAGCGGTATGCGGACACGTCACACCGCGCCTCGTCACCCTGGCCGCCGTGCAAGGCAGTCCGGTTCCCCTACCGGACTGCTTGGTGGTCCCGAGGCACTGATCTACCAGCGCCTAAGTTTGGCCCCCACCGGAGGGCGCGATGGGCCTAGCGCGTCTTATCGAAGCGCGTCCACGGTCTCTACCGCGCCCTCGCCGGCCGATCCTCTCGGGGTGAGAGTTCCGGACCCTCACCCTCTCGGCTGCCTCCTTCCGAAGCATAACCTGCTCACAGAAGGAGGTCACGGCCCTTCTCCCTCTCTCGCTCGCCAACAGCGCCTGGAGAATCGCCGGCGGCGAGAGGTCCCGTCCGATTTCCGCGATGAGGTCGTGTCGCGGCCGCGCCCACGCCGGACAATACTCCAGCGTGTGCTGCGCCGAGTCCACGCTCACATCGCAGTGGTGGCAACGCGTGGTCGCCTCTTTTCCGATTCGGTGGAGGTATTCACCAAAGCACCAGTGTCCGTTGAGCAACTGCGTCACCCTGTAAGTCAGGGGAGGACCGCCCACGTCCAACCAAACGTCCCAGTTTGGAAGAACGGCTTTGACGACCCTTATCCCCGGCCCGCCCTCTCTCATGTCGAAGCTGGCGCGCCATCTGTCGAGCAAGGCCCGACGAGCCCGAACCATAATGTCGGCGCCCACCGGTCCGGCCCCGTCCGACAGCCCCCGAGTGTGGAGATAAATCTCGCGGCACCCCAGGGCCTGTAATTCGGGCGGGTGTTAGGTTGGGGTTAGGTTGGGGTCCACCGTCAACGGTGGTCGCGGTGCGGTCTAAGATGGGTGACCGCTCCGCGTGGAGTTGGCATATACGAGATGCAGCCGCCCGGCCCCCCAATGGCCACCTGAGATGGGTTGCCAGACTGTCCGAGAAGGCCAGAAAACCTTCCAGAAGAGGAAGCCGGGAAGATGGCGCTGGGGGTATGACCCCCCTGGCTCCAGAAGATATCAAGTTCAGCGAACTTGGGGACGAATCTAGAAGAGGAGCGTGCGGAGATGCAACAGAATGACCATGCGAAATAAGTTGTTGGGGCTCTCCGGACCACGCAGCAGTAGGCCATCGTGGGGATTTAGTCGGTAAGAGTCCGACACTACCCAGGGTCAAACCTGGGTGTCCATGAGGATTTCCCCACGTAAAAAAAAAGTTTGGGGTCCACTGTGGGAATCTTCTTCTCCTTCCCGGTGGGCCGGTGGGTCCGTGCGCGTCGAACGAACGGTCGCCCATCGTACCACCAACCGCCACCTCCGTCAGAATGTAGAGGTGGTCCGAGAGGGTCTCCTCCTGGGACACGTCCCAACCGGAAACACGGCGGGATGCGGCAGGGTTTACCCACGTGAGGTCCACTATGGACTCGCCCCGCCTCGCCACGCACGTGCTGGTCGACCCCCGGTTGATAAGCCGGAGGTCGAGTGCAGCTGCCCAGTCCTGTACGTCGCGCCCCCTTCCGTTGGTCCTACGGGAGCCCCACGCCGTTGAGTGAGCGTTGAAGTCCCCGAGGACCAGTGATGGGCAGGCGCCCAGACGCCTCGCGCAAGCCGCGAGTCTGTCCAGGAAGGAAGCGTATTCCGACCGGCTGATGTTGGGTGACACGTAAACGGCCACCACGGCCAGGTCGCCCCACTTCACGGCCACGAAGCCCCGTCCCTGCTCGATCACCGAACAGGGGGCCCCCCGCGCTCCCGTTCCAGAATATGGCGATCGAGCCGATTAGATCCCCCGCGCACCGTGACGCGTTGGGAATGTTATATGGCTCAGCCACGGCTGCCAAACCGATCCGCCGCTCCACTAGGCTCTGGAACATTAAGTCCTGAGCCCGGCGGGAGCGGTTAAGATTACCCTGCAGGAGCAGCTGTCCTCCTCTTCTTCCTCCGCTCATGCCGGGGAAGGCTCCGTCTCCATGGCCTCCTCCGGGCTGTACCCCTCGCAGTCGGTGCGTCCAACCTCTCCGTCTTCTCTTCTGGCCTTCGCGGGGCCAATTGGCGGCGGAGTCGTTTTCTTCCTCGTCGACACGTCTCCGCCGTCGCTTGGAACGGTCCCGGCCTCCTGTGCGGCCCTCTTCTTACGGGCCGGTGGATTGCATGCCGGCGACCCCATACGGTGCGACGCGGGCAGTCCTAAGTCTGTGCACACCGGGCGCCTAGATACTCGCGCCAGGCAGTCCCTCCGCCCCGCACGGATAGCAGCGCTCCGACCGGTCGATCGTCGACGCGCAGTCCCTGCGCACGTGACCCAACTCCATGCACATGAAGCATTGGAGTTGTCGCGCCGGGAGAGGGGAAACCCTCGCCGCTGACCAACCTATGGTGATTTTGCCTCCTGATCGGGCGTCCCCTCCTCCGCTGATTTTCCTGGCCGCTGCCAGCGGGCAGCGTAGCCACACCGACCCGAGGCCCCGAGGGGCGAAGCGTATGGCTCCCACGTTGACCTCGTCGGCGCGGCAGCCCCCGGCCGCGGCAACGGCGGCCGCCACCTCCTCCGGGGTGACCGAGTCCTCCAGTCCGGTCACTCTTAACTCGGCCGTCATTCGCGGCACGGTTACATTGGCGGGCAAGTCCTTCAACGTGGCTGCCATTCGCTCGGCCAGTCGCGATGCCTTGCACCCAGCGTCCTGGCCTGGTATCTCGAGCAGCAGCGCCCCCGTGACCGCCCTCCTTAGCTTTAACTCCGTGATGACGAGTTCGGAGAGCCTGACTTCCCTCCTCACCACCGACATCGCTTCCCTATAAGTGAAACCCGAGCCATCCCTCACGGTGAGCGTTACCGCGGCGCATCGTGGGGGTCGGGGGAGGCCGGGTACTTTCTCCCCGCGCGCGTCCCGCCCGCTCGCGGTACGTCCCTTCACCTTTCCGACAGTTCCCGCTTTGACGCTACTACCCGCTCCCCGCATGGATTCTCACCCTGTGCGGGGTCGCACCGGAGGCCGAGCGGCCACCTCCGCGAAAGTTCTCACCCCAGGTCCGCCGCTGCCGGCCGCCGCCCCGTGTGCCGGGGCCCCCGTCCGCAGTGCCGCCGACGGCAGAGGCGATGATACCCTTCCCTTGGTTCTTACAACCTCGGTCGGCGCGTGGACCGTTGGATGAGGTTGCGCGGCTCGCTTTCTGTCCCTTTGCCTCGTTCTACCTCTTCCTCCTCTTACAACGGTGATGAATCCTGCCTCGTCGGCCGACGACTCCACGCGAGGTGTCTCTTGCCGACCGCGATCGTGTTTGCACGGTTCTTTCGGCGGCAGCTGCGCCCGTAGCCGGGATGATAGCTCCTCCTGGTTTAATATCTCGCCACCACTCCTCCAACTTACGGAGGAGCAGGGTCTTGAGATCCTCTAGTGGATCTCGAGGTCCTGGGGCGCCGGATCTGCCGGTTCTCCCGTCCTGTGTGCCACTCGCCAAGCCGTCGGGACAGCGTACTCGGCGTGACGCCGACCAGCGGTGCGGGGAGGTGGGGGGACCCATGATTGCTCCCGTTGGGGCCCCGAGGGCATTTCCCTTCGTCTTCTCCGCAGAGGTGATACCCGCCTTCCTTCCCTTACCGTCGCCACTAGGGCCCTCGGCTGCCTTCTCCTCGCGTTCCCTGGTCAACCGTTCCACCGTCTCTCGGAGACGGCTGACCTCTCTCTCCAGAAGGCGCACCTTCCTCCGCAAGTGTGCGCTGTCCTCATCTTCTCGACCGTGGGTCGGTTTCACGTCCTTCGTGGTCGCCTGTTTGCCGACCGGCCCAGTCTTCGCATCATCGCTCCGTGCCTCGTCGCTGCCGCCAACACTGCCGCGGATGATAGCCTCCGCCGCGGCGGCCTCGGCGTCGGTGTCGGTGTCGGCGTCCGCTCCGCACCTCGCGCCTTTCTTCTTCCTTTCGTCGGCAGCCGGCAGCAGCGCGGAGTCCGAGTCCCCCATAGATGCATCCCGCTGCCGCGTGCGGCGTCCCGTGCCTCCGCCACGACCATTGGCGGCGGAGGTAGTGCCTTCAGCGGGCCCGGCAATCTTGCAGTACGACCGCTTGCCGAGCGCGCTCGCAGCGGCCGAAGAGGAAGAGCATAACGATATTTCGTCGTCTGATCTCATCCCCCCGCCGCCGCCGCGTCTTCGCCGCGTCCCCCCTCCTTGGTGGTCCCGAGCCGACGTTCACAACATCGGGCTCCTCCGACCCCCTCCGAGACCCCCCAACTCTCGCGTCCTCCTCGCCAGACGCATCAACGCGACCGGGGGCCTGGCGGCCCACCCTCGTACGGCCACGGTTGCTCGATGACGACGCAGCGGGGCCCGCTTTACAACCCGCAACTGCGCCGGTACTGGGGTATCCCTCCCCTGCACCGTAAACGGTTTTCTTTTTCATTTTGCTGTCCATTTTTTATTAAATTAAATTATCGCCGAGGTCGTCAACACGGGTTTCCATCCTGGTGCCACTCACTCTTTCGCACTCTACCCCGGTCAAGGCCGGTGCAGAGTGACAGGGAGCCCCACAAGAAGGTGAGGTGAGTGGTCTTGGCAGATATGGGCCCACCAACTTCTTCGAAGTTCTCCGCACCGTATCGGCCAATAGCGGGTGCCAGAGGCGCCGACCAGCCATCACCCGGCTATAGGAGAACATCAGATTCATCGGGGTTTCCCAGAGTGTGGTCCTACGCCCTGGGAACCCATACCCGCCTCGTGCCCCCAACCCTAAGTGTAGACTAGTCGTATAACACAACCTATTAGATTGGTTCGTAATTGCGGGATATATCGACGCGCGAGACGTAGCGGCGTAACTCTTACTGCTCGGATAATTCGACGACAAAAAGTCCCTCTCTTCCTTATCCGCTTTATTTATATCTGTCGGAGTGGACAAAAGGCGTCGGGGTCTTCCTTTTGAAGGTATTCTGGAAAGGTCCCCAACGGTCGCTCAACTCTCGACTTTGTTTACGATTTTGAATGTTCCGGCTGCCGAAGCGAAGGCGTATGATCACGTCACAAAACAGAGGATTTTAAACGGTTTTAATTGACTTCTATTTTGTTTACTGTAACCGCCTAAGGTTGTTGGATCTATGGTAATCTTGTCTAACAAGTAAACAAGGTTTTGTGTAGCGGGCGACGGGATGGAAACCGTTAAGAAATTTACCGTTGAGTGCCACTACAAGAGTAATTTACCTTCTGTAGTTAACTCTATTGGATATAATGAACGTAAAGTAGTATTTCAACAAGACAGGGATCCTAAGCATACTGCAAAACTAGTTAAAACCTGGCTAGAAAATTGGACTTTCGGTTTCGTTCGGGGCGAGGGTAACACGCGGATGGAGAGCTCTGTGGAAAAAGTGAAATGTGAGGGGAAAAAGGAAAAGAAAGCACAAAGTGACACGAAGAAGGGAAAATAAAGGGTGACCATGCGAGGAGAAAGTAAAAGAAAAGCGAAAAAGATGACAAGAACGAGAGAGAGATACAAATAAGAAAAATTAGAAAAGAAGAGGCTAGGAAGTCAGAAGCGCGGTAAAAAAAGTAAGGTAGGGAAACGACAGATAGCGACAAACAGAGAAAGACCAAGGAACACGGGTAAAGCGGGGGATAAGTCAGATTTCAAAAACACACTGGACAAATACAGCTTGACAGAAGAAGAGACACCAACCAGGGAGAAAGGAATGGAGGTAATGATGGAAAAAATGGAGAAAATGGAGAGAGGATTCGAGGCAATGATCAAGGAAATAAAAGATATATTCGAAAAGCAAGTGGTGGAGATGAAGAGGGAAATGAAGGAGGAAAGGGAAAGAGAGAGAGCCAGAGAGAAAGAAGAATGGGAAAGGGAAAAGAAAGAATTATTGGGCAGAATTAGAAGAATCGAGAAGGAGCAAGACAGGGCAGAGAGAGAGGAAAGAAAAAGGAACATAGTAATCAAAGCAGTGGACTGGAACGAAGGAAGCAATGAAGAGACAGAGAAGGAGTTCATAACAAAGAAAATGAGAATAGGTGCAGAAGTAGAAAGAACACATATGATAAGGGTGGGGGACAAAAACACAATAATAGTGGCGACGATGAAATAAATAGAGGAAAAAATAAGGATAATGGAGGAGAAAAACAAATTGGAAAAGGGGGTATACATAGATGACGATCTGACAAGAAAAGAAAGAGAGGTACTGCAACACATAAGAAGGGTAGCTAGAGTAGGAAGGGAAAAGGGCGAATATGTAAAGATAGGATATAAGAAACTAAAAATAGAAAACAGATGGTACAGGTGGAACGAAAATGAAGAGAGGCTGGAGGAAGAAAGAAAGAGAGAAGAAGAAAAATGAAAAAAGGGGAAAAGACGGAAAGGGGTTCCTAACCACAACCTTGTTCTTGCGGAGCGTGGGCATGGTGAGATTAAGGAAAGGAAAAGGAACGATAGAGGAGAGGGACGAAGGAGCTAAAGGAGGGTTCAAAGAGCGTTGACTGAGAGGTCAGAGTGTGTGAATCGAGAAGTGAGTGTGAGTTGAAAAGGCAGAGTTAGTCGAGGAGTACAGTTGTTAGCGTTGTCGAGTTACGAGTGTTGCTAGCGTTGTTGAGAGATTGAGTTGTTAGCGTTGTCGAGTTGCGAGAGTGGTTGAAATAAAATACGATTGTTGCGTTTAGTTCAAGTTAAACAACCATCGTTTTCTGTCTAAGTAATATCTGTATAGTTTATTTATCGTAAATAAATTATAAATAGTATCATGAAAAATTTATACCTAAATTTCCCCGATACTACACAATT
The DNA here is from genome assembly GCA_014737335.1 of Bombus polaris. Lineage (NCBI taxonomy): Eukaryota > Metazoa > Arthropoda > Insecta > Hymenoptera > Apidae > Bombus > Bombus polaris. The sequence continues at coordinate 23,313 of JACXIO010000360.1, forward strand.
GTTTTATTATAAATATTAATAATAAATATTAATGTTGAGATATGTATAATTTTGTGTGCTGGACTAGGTCAAATGCGTAGTCGAGAGGAAGCACCGAAGCAGAGATGACCTCTCCCAAGGAAGGGTATTTCCGTCGCCCATCAAGCGCGGCGAGCCAAGTTATGGAAGAAACGTCGGAGGACGAGGACCCGCTCGCCGTCCGAGCGCCACGTGCGAAGAAGAGGAAGTCTGGTGGACTTACCGGGTACCAGCCGGACCTGGCGGAGGAGATGAAAGCACTGAGTTCGGCGGACCTATGGGCTGAAATGCTCCGGCAAGCCGCGATGGTAGCTAAGATTGCCAAAATATCTGGCAATCTCAAAGGCACATCGGTGAAGGCATTGAGGCACGCATCGAACTTGCTTACCACTGGCATAACACTGATGGCGGCAAGGACGAACACCGCTCCTGGCGCCGCCGCCATAACGGAAGCACGCCTGGCGGCACTGGAAGAGGCACAGCAAAAGGAGCAAACGTACGTCCAGTCGCAGCAAAAGGAGCAAACGGACGTCCAGTCGCAGCTCATCGAACTCGTGCGCAAGGTGGAGAAGTTGGGCATCGACATGGCCCGACTAGCAGAGGATCGCGCACAGGACACCGACAGGAAGAACGAAACGGAGATCGTCTCCAAGCAGACCACGGGAAGGGTCCACACCGGAGCCGCAATCACCCCAGCGACCAAGGGCGGACAAGCGGCTGTCATAGAATGGCAGACGGTGGACAGTAGTGTAGTATCGGAAAAGAGAGAGGTGTGCGTTTTGTTACGCTGCGAGGTTCTATTATAAATCGCGTCTCTGGCCGTCGCTCGCGGGCCTACAATGTCACAGGCGAATCGCCCTGCTGCCCGACGAGGGGCATACAATGTATCGGCGAGCGCGTGCATACAATGTATCGACGAGCGCGTGGTTGCCGGCTAGCAGCGACTTCCAGAAACGTCGATCTCAGTTTGTTGAGTCTTTTACGGAGATTCGAAAAGAGCACACGTCGAGACGTCGAAGAGTAGAGTCGAGTCGAGAGAACTGAGCGAGTCGTTAGTGTTGTAGAGTTGTTGTGTTGTTAGCGTTGTTGAGAGAGAGAGTTGAATCTGTGTTGACGAGAGTTGTTAATTAATTATCTAGTTGTCTTAATTATAATACGTTGTTACGATTAGTTCATGTTAAATAACCGTTATTTTCTGTTTAATTAACATCTGTTTAATCCATTTATTATTAATAAACTAGTTATAATAGTTTACGATACTACAGTAGGAGGAAAAGCAAGAAGGCGTCGGCCGAGAAACATCCGGCGAAGATAACTCCGGGGCCAGGGTCGAAGAACCCAAGGAAAGCTCCGGAGCGAAGAACGGAGACCGATGGGAAAAGGGGAAACAAGCCTCCCCTTCCACGCACACCGCGAACATCGGCGGTCACCATCACGATGAAGGAAGGATCGGCCCAATCCTACGCGGAGGTGTTGGCCACTGCTAGAGGCAGCATCGCTCTGTTCGAGGTCGGCGTCCAATCGCTGAAGATGCGGAAAGCAATGACCGGAGGCGTCGTGCTAGAGCTCTCCGATGACCAGAAGAGGGAAAATGCTGCCGCGCTTGCGGCACATCTGACGAGGATCTTGGACCCAAGCAAGGTCCGAGTAGCGGCACCCTTCCGAGTCGGAAGCCACGGTGGTCGGGACAGACATGTCGGTCACCAAAGAAGAGCTAAAGGACATCCTGACGAAAGGGGGTGGCTGCAAGGCGGAGGAAATCCAACTGGGCGAGGTCCGCTTCGCCCGAAACGGGCTTGGATCCCTGTGGATGCGAGGCCCGGCTGGAGCGGTTAGGAAACTGGCCCAGGCTGGCAGCATCCTCATAGGATGGTCGGAGGCGAAGATCGACGCCATCGCGCGAAGAGCTCTTCAGTGCTACCGGCGCCTGGAGATCGGACACGCGAAGAGGCCGTGCATCTCCAAAGAGGACAGGGGGCACCTGTGCTACAGGTGCGGCGGCACGGGACACCGAGCCACAGGATGCACCGCCGCAAACTCGAAAGGAACGCTCCGCGATGCGCTCGGGGCACCATCGACGCACAGGAGGGGGGGACAGGCGTGAGCTCCTCCTGCGAAGAAGAAAGAAACGAGAAGGGAAACCACTCGCGAACCCGCGGCCACGAGTGGTACAACGGAAGTATCATTGCCGCAGGGTAGCCCAGACCCTCAGCACGCGAGCAAGGAGACCGGCGCGGAGGACGCCATGGAGGTGAGGACGTTAGAGGATTAAGAACATGCGCATCCTCCAAAGCAACCTCGTACGATCGAGAAGAGCGCAAGACCTGCTCTTTCAAACTATCCGGAAGAACGAGGTCGTCCTAGCGGTGGTGGCCGAACCGTACAGGATACTGGACGCTCCGGACTGGACGTGAGACACAGACGAGATGGTCGCCGTTACCTGGACAGCTCACGGGGTTCTGCTGGAGCGCGGCAACGGATACGTCGCGGTCGAGTGGGCAGGAATGGTGGTGGTGGGCGTGTACGTGTCGCCCAACTGCGTATTCGCAGCGTTCGAGGAGTTTCTGGAGGGTGTGGCAGACTGCGTCAGGCGACACCTTCCCCGGCAGGTGCTCATCCTGGGGGACTTTAACGCTCACTCCACGGAAAGGGGAAACCCCATGACCAACGCGCGCGGTCGCGCGCTCTCGGACTGGGCCGCGGGTCTCGGGCTCCCGCTGGTAAACAGGGGCTCGACCAGCACCTGCGTGGCGCAAAGGGGGCGCTCCGTCGTGGACATCACGTGGGCCTCCCCCGACGCGTTCAGGCGGGTTTCAGGCTGGAGAGTGGTCGAGGGGGTCGAAACACTCTTGGACCACTTATATATATTCATGAAGGCGGGGGAAACACCGAGACCTGGAACGGCGTCCGCGGACGATGGCCGCGGCCCTCCGAGAGCGGGACGAGCCCGTCCACCGCCCAGATGGAAGGTGCAGGAGAAGAACGAGGATCTACTCGGAGCGGCCCCGATAGAGACAGCTCGGAACTGGGATGCTTCGGCGACGACGACGACCGAGATAGGCGTGGAAGAGGAGCCCGAGAACCTTCGCCGTGCCATGACGGTGATTTGCGACGCGTCCATGCCGCGAGCCACACCGGGCACGGTGCGAAGCAGAGCGGTCTATTGGTGGAACCCCGACATCGAGGAACTGAGGGCGAGTTGCGTCCGGGCCCGATGACGGTATCTGAGGGCTCGCCGCTGGCGGCGGCGTGACGAGGAAGAAATCTCTCCACGGTACGGAGCGTACCGCGAACTCAGGCGCTTGCTGCGGAAGGAAATCAGGGTTGCGAAGGACCGTGCCTGGTCGGACCACGTCGAAACGGTCGAGTCCGACCCGTGGGGAAGACCGTACAAGGTCGTGACGCGAAAACTTCGCGCCAAGGGCCCCCGGCAGCGACGGAATTGGAACCGCCACTCCTTGCCGAGGTCATCGGGACGCTCTTACCCCCGCAAGAGGACGCTGCGCTCGAACGACCGTGGGAATCCACCCTCGCGACGGAATGGAACAACGAGTGGGAAGTCACCGAGGAAGAGCTCTGGGAGGCTACCAGAAGAATGGCTTCCCGCGACGTGGCGCCGGGCCCGGACGGGATCCCGGGTCGGATCTGGGGAGAGGCAATGGGGGTCATGGCTTCCAGACTTCGGCGCCTCTACACGAAATGTCTGAAGGAAGGAGTCTACCCACGGGCGTGGAGGACCGCGAGGTTGGTCCTACTCCACAAAGAGGGCCGACCGGTGACCTCGCCGTCGGCATACTGGCCGATATGCCTGCTGGACGAGGTCGGCAAGCTCCTCGAGAGAGTTGTCGCCGCCCGCCTGGAACGACACATGTCGGGGCGGGTGCCGGGATGGCACGACAGCCAGTTCGGATTTCGGATGAGACGCTCGACGATCGACGCGGTCAGGCGCGTACGGGCACTCTCGGAAGACATCGTCTCCCAGGGCGGCGTGGCATTGGCGGTGTCCCTGGACATCGTGAACGCGTTCAACACCATGCCATGGAGCAAGATAGTGGCAGCCCTGGAGCACTTCGAAGTTCCGAGCTACCTCGTCCGGCTTTCCGCAGGGAGGACTCGCTTATGTGAGTCTATGGGGGCTGGCAAACCCACGTTCCCGCAGCCAGGAGGACCGTCGGAGACACGCGTCTCCGCCTACGTGAGTCCTTATGTACACCGCAGGGATGGTCGCCGGGGGTGTAAGGCGTTTAAGTACGGTTACACTCTCTCTACGTGGCCATGGATAGTAGCGCACCCACGATCCTGATGCGAAGGGTTGGACCATCGGGATAAGTTCCCGGGCATACTGTACCGAGGCCCCCGCTTACGTGAGTCCAATCTGGGTCTGCCGAGCACGGTTAGCAGGTCGCCGGCCGGCAGTGACGCGGCCGTACATCCGCACGATAGTCCCACCAATGACTAAGAATGGTACCACGGGGGTCGAAATGCAGCCCGGAGGGAGTAGCGACCCCTCAGCTCGGCCAATTATGGGAATGGACTCGTGGTGGCAGTGGTTGATGGCCAAGATGCTGGCAAGAGGGCCGAATCTAAGGTGTATTGGCGCCACCGAATGGCCTTCGGCGGGTGAGCAGCGTCCCACCTGCTCCGGAACCGTCCTGGTGAGACGGTAGGGCTTAGAATGTGCCCCGTTCGACCTCAGACGAGCGACAGCCCCTGCAGGCTTAGCTAATAAGGTAACAAGGTATTGGGTGCCTTGTGCGATGGTTGGGCGTCAATCCCAACCCCTACGGCCCTAGGGGTGCCCGTGTGCTATATGGGTTATATACCCGAGGAAAGTACCCGTCAACAAATATATACTACTACCTCGTCCGGCTGTCTCGTCGCACGGTGCTTACGTCCAACCTATGACACAGAGAGAAATTTTAAACGAAAATATAATTCCCGCAGGGAGGACTCGCTTATGTGAGTCTATGGGGGCTGGCAAACCCACGTTCCCGCAGCCAGGAGGACCATCGGGACAAGCGTTCCGCTTACGAGAGTCCTTATATACTCCGCAGGGAATGTCGCCGGGAGAGTAAGGCGTTTAAGTACACTTACACTCTCTCTACGTGGCCTTGGGTAGTAGCGCACCCACGTTCCTGATGCGAAGGTTTGGACCGTCGGGATAAGTTCCCGGGTACACTGTACCTTGAGGCCCCCGCTTACGTGAGTCCAATCTGGGTCTGCCGAGCACGGTTAAGCAGGTCGCCGGCCGGCAGTGACGTGGCTGTACATCTACACGATAGTCCCACCAATGACTAAGAATGGTACCACTCTGGTCTTGGTCGGGGGACGCTTGTACTACGAGACGTTGCGCCTCGGCGAGGACGCACGGCCTGCGCGATACGGGCGATACGCGGACTGGGCTTGAGGGTCTCCCCTGCGAAGTCTGAGCCCATCTGGTTCTTCGACAAGAGCAGGCGAGGGACTCCTCCGCCCGGCCTCAGCGTAAGCATGTCGGGGGAGACCGTCGGCATGGGATCGCGAATGCGATATCTGGGTCCGGTCATAAACAGCCAGTGGACGTTCGAGCCGCACTTCTACTCCCTGATTCCGAGGGTGACGGCGGCGGCCAACGCCTTGTGCGGCCTGCTGCCGAACATCGGTGGGGCGGGACTCGCGGTGCGCCGATTATACGAGGGCGTTGTTCGATCCCGGGTGATGTACGGGGCTCCGGTATGGGCGGGCGAACTGATGGCGAGTCGCCGCAGCATCCTGCTTATCAGGAGGCTGCACAGGACGACCGCCATCAGAATCGTCAGGGGGTACCGAACGGTATCTCACGCGTCGGCGACCGTCCTGGCCGCGTCTCCCCCGTGGGAGCTTTGGGCGTTGGTGCTGGAAAGAAGATAAGCCCGCGCGAGAGTGTGGGACCCGGGAGGAGAGGACTCGACCGAGCAAGCGGCCCTGGATGACCCAAGAACCGCCGAGGAGGATACGTGGGTCCAATGGCGATCCCAGCTGATCGACGAGGGACAGAAAGATAGAGGTGCGGACGCGGTGCTCCCAAAATGGGAGATATAGAAAAACCGCCGAGGCCTTCCGCTCACCTACAGGACGACCCAGGTGCTCATGGGACACGGCGTGTTCGGGGAGTACCTGAAGAAGATCGGACGCGACGAGACGGACAACTGTCACCACTGCGGGGAAGGTAGGGACACGGCGCAGCACACGCTGGAGTTCTGTCCGGCGTGAGAGCTGCCCCGCTACAACCTGCGTCTCGCCATCGACGAGTGTTTGGCCCCTTCAGCCGTCGTGGAAGCGATGCTGAACGGGCCCCGAGAATACGAGGCTGTCCGCTTCTTCTGCGAGCAGGTTATGCTCGCGAAGGAGCGGGCAGAGAGGGAAGGAGAGAAGAACTGTCACCCTTGTAGAGTAACGCTACGAAGAGGGATGGCGGTCAGGCGGCCTAGAGCCGCTTCACCGCAGCCCCGACGGATCGAGATCAGGAGAAGGGTGAGTGGCGCTAGGGGCAATGGTCTCCCCTAGCTCCAAATATATAAGAAGGCAAGCGAACCTTCGGGATAGACTCTGAGAAGAGGAAGCGTGCGGGTGTGCAACAGAAAGACAATGCGAAATAAGTTCCTGGGGCACACCTGATACACGCAGCAGTAGGCCATCGTGGGGTTTTAGTCGGTAAGAGTCCGACACTCCGACACAAAAAAAAAAAAAAAGAAAAAAAAGGTCAAATGCGCAGTAGAGATGTTTGTATGCGGGTATCAGTGTGTGGAGGTATGTGTGTGCGCGGCGTCTGAAAAACAGACGAATGTGAACAGTTCAGTCGGTTAATTGTCGATTAAAGGTCGGGTATGGAAGAAGGTGCTGAAACGCGTGCAAGTGTGTATCGATGAATATTCTAGAAATCATTTATAAAATAAATATATGTCTACGTTAATGTTAATCCCAAGTGTAAATTCAATGTTTCCATAACAATATTTCGGCCATCAAGATCCACAATTCTCAACAATTAATTAATTAAATATAGATAACAATGACTACTATAGGTTTTATATATGAAGTATTAGACCGAACGAAGTATGAAACATACAAGATATAGTACTCGTTATAACATTTATGGTAAAACAATCGTCTACTCAAATTTCATTTTTACAATTTATAAAAATATGAATTTACACAAACACCAGCACTCTACTTATCATTACTTCCACAACAACGTTCTCTTCCTAAAGTTCAGATTTTCGTAACTGCAGTTAAACGTGACACCCACATAGGTACACATCATTTTTTTGTATTCTCCTACAATAGCACTTACTATAGTTTCGCTCGTAACCAAACCTGACAGGCGTATAATCGACGAAAAATCATTTATAAGGTCGTATCTCTATTTACCCGTTTGCTACGTGCATTGTTTTTGACATGAAAACGCGACGCACTTACAATTCGCCAGGCCTATTATTCTGACTGCCAGTCATTCGGCTAATCCGTTCCCCATTCTTATCCACCATTCTTCGCTCGCCCTACACTCTCTCCCGTAATCACTTTCTACCTTGATTGATCGTAAGTGAACCGCGCTTTCATACACTAATTTCCTTCTTTTCTGTTATATTTCCTTCTTTCGTCCTGTCAGACTGCGTGAGAACCGAGAATTCATGTGTTTCAAATATACATGACTGGATGGAAAATATCCATGAGACTTGACATTAATTCAGATCTGTTTTCAAAAATAAAATTATAATTAGCTCTTTACTGATTACTCCACAGATTACCAAGATTCTGTTTACCATCCTCTTATTCTAACTCAATCTAATAGGACAATAGTACAATAACAGTAAAAGGGTAAATATAGTAACACGTTAAGTACAAAATAATATTTTAAAATGATACGAATTCCTTAAAAGGCATATTGATCAATTCCATTATAGAAAAGTGCGAAATAGTAAGGATGTTAGAAATACTACTTTTTAAATTTAGTCTAGGATTTACTATTATTTGTATCGTATTATTGCGTGTATTTTTATGGGCGTAATACGTATAATTAAAACGCACTAGAAACTAATACCGGCATATTATGTAGAGTTTGTTTCAATCAATGACAACATTTCGTCGTCGAATTCTCACCGCATCTTGCGCGACTGTTGATCACGTCTAACTCATAAAAGTGAATTCCGCGAGATTATCCATAATTTGAAAACACGGTCCTGTGATGCTCACGTGGAATAATATTCTGCGTTGGTGTGCGCCAGTCGCGAGATCTACACGCCCTTCCCACTCGATCGATACCTAAATTTATTATGTCTCACTTGCCGCCGTGGAACCGTGGTATGTTACCGCCATTACCAGTTTTGACTTTGTACCATTCAAAACTTCACCGTAATAAAACATTTTACTTCCCATAAAATATAACTGCTCCTGAATCGAATAAAAGACTGATTCCGAATTGAACCGAAAAGTTTGTTCCTTTGTCTGTGAGGATTGCGCGTGATGTTCCAAAGATGGGAATTAAAATCGTTGCAAAGGCATCTGCTATTGTTGTGACTCCGGTGTTCGGTATCGCAACAGATATGCAGTTTTTGGTTAAGTTGTCTTGTACTGTTGATATGTGGCAGGTTCTTCTATATATTGTCTGTAATAAACATCAGTTGTGTAATCAGTTGTGTAATTTTCGCTCTTACAAACTTTTGTTTCTCGCAGCTTTTGCATTTTCTGATTAATTCTTGTACATCGTTTTTCATTCCTCGCCATGAATATCTTACTCTGCAACATCTTTAGGTTTTGATGATTCATTTCTATACTCCTATGTGTTTCTTCTATGAAATCTTTTCGAATATCCTCTGAAGGTGCTATGCTTGTTTCCATATAATAGTAATTTCGACGTTGGTGTTTTCGAGTATTTTTCAGATGAGAGTGTAGTATTTTTGAATGATGGGTTGATTCTAGTTCTTTCCCAAATGAAAATATAATGGCTGTTGTTCTCGTTTCCTTGAGTACAGCTTTCAAGTTTCGTAGTATTGTGACGATATTTTCGTCCTTCAGTTCTTCAAAGATATATTTTATGACAAATTTATTTTAGATTCATGGAAAAAATTCTGAACGGCTAAATGGTAGTGATGATTATTTGTCCTCCCTGCGGATTCTCCTTAGCAGGTGATTCTTTTCCAAGTAACCGACATCAGCAAGAATTCTTCCCCTGACATCTTGCAAGTAGCAATTTACGTACTTATTAAATGTACATATTAAATGTACATCTTTTTCCATTATACCGATAAATATCTCTCCGGATATGTTTATTTTACAGGGCTCGTGGTTGTCTTCTTCTTCCTCGGGTTGTGAATCATAGAAGAGTGATACATCGGTATCACATTCTTAATAATCTGGAGTAACACTTCTCCAATGCGTTCAAGTGCTTTCCAGAATTTGTGAGGTCTATATTCTTATAGGTTGAGAAGATAGACGAGATTGCAGGCTTTGATCGGGTGATTTCTCTATTTCACTTCAATCGGTTGGGATTTTCAAGTGATGTAGCTTCTTCGGCTTCACCTTCGTCCAACGTTATTAGATCCCTTTGTGAATTATTAGTATTTTATTTATTGTTCAGACATAACGTGAGATGATTTTTGGTTAGTGTTGAATGTGCTGTTAGAGTAAATGTATCGTATGAGTTTATAACGCCTTCCATGTGGATTTGAGGAACGGTGCACCAACGTCTTTCGTTGTTGCGTTGGTTGCTTCCTGGTGAACCTTTCCCCTTTCTACGGATAGACGCGGCGCTGTAATTGGGTCTTTATTCGAATTGCTAGGAGGTACGCTCTATGTAAACCTTCTTTGATTTCGTTCCATTTCTTAAACACGATAACCGGTTTATCTTGGATAAGTGCGCTTCGAATTCCTTATCTTTGCGAGCGATTAAAAGCAGACCACTGAATTACGAGACAGCACGATTGCGTTCTTCTTTCGTTTTCCAGGTTTGAGTACGATATTGCATTTGTACTCTAGCAGCATTCATTTCCACTTAAACAATCTTGAAATGTGATCTTTGACTGAATATAGTTAGACTAAGGGTCGATAGTGAGTAATGAGTGAAAATTTACTAACACAAAAGGTCGGAAACATTGCATAGCATATATTGCAGCCAGGCATTCCTTCTCAGTTGCTGAATAATTCTTTCCGACTGGGTATAAATTGCGAGAACCATATGGAACCGGTAAATCAGGACCAATTTCATTTTGGCTCAATACTGCGCTCAATATTTGTATGATCTAAAGCGTCGGTAATGATAAAAATTGGATGGTTGAAATCTGGATAACGTAGTATTAGTTTTATTCGTCTTGCAGATTTTCAAAGTGCTTCTATTGTTCATAGGTCTATTTCAAACGGATTTCTTTTTCTAGCAGCGGAATCAATGATTTTGCGTTAACAAAGTAGTCTCTGATAACGACGATAACATGTGACTTGTCAATCCGAAGGATTGTTAGATATCCTTGGATTCTGGATTGTTAGATTCTGACTTTGAGTAAGAAAATTTTCTACCGCATAGAGTTTCCTTGGACCTGGTTTGACATCGTCAATGACGCCGTAAGTCCGCGATTTTTTAGATGAGTCAACAATCTTTAAATTTTTACTTCCTATAGAGCTGAAGAGTGGATTACTGTATCATTCAAATAATTTTGAATTTATATTTCACGGAATTAATACCAGATATATTAAACGTTGAAATTCTTTTGCCAGATCAAACATTGAGAAATACTTTGCACCTCTCAGTTGGTCCAGAGTTTCGTTTATTTGAGATAGTGGATACCTGTCGCTTTGTTTTTTTCGTTCAGTGCACGAAAATTAATTATCACGCGCCAATGTTCAGTGTAACGGGCGTCCGATATTTTCGATACAATCCATAAAGCGGAGTTATACGGTGAAGTGGACGGTCTAACTGTTTCTTGGAGTAACAGAGCTTCAAATTGATTTTGTAGCTTCGACAGTTATATAAATCAAGTGGTGAATTCTTCATTCGCTATACCTTACAACTTTCGCAAATAACAATTTCTTTGTTATTTGGAATAACAACGATGATCCAAGTGGACAACTTTGGTAGGACAAGTATCTGTAGATACAGTAATATAATCTCTATTTGTTCCACCAAAATTGAATCTGTAGATACAGTAATACAATATCTGCCATAATACATTGCCGAATATTAATGCCACTTACTATATGCATATTGTTGGGCTTTTATTGAAACGTTTCGTCAGTACCTTGCCTGGACAAACATTGAATCTCTGAAAAGTAACTAAGCAGGCACGCCTGCGCTGAGTGCAAAAGGTGGAAATCCCTGACCTCGAAACTAATTATTTATTTATCAAAAGTAAAATTATTAGGATGGTGTTTAATATCGTATAGTATTAATATCGGCATTAATGTCTATTACTATGTATTAATATTAATTTATAGTATAAGTACATAGTGTTAGGTTTTCCACTAGTATATTACGTATGGTAGTAGTATGTATCTATATATGTACTATTGTATGTATTATACATATGTATATATATCTATATACATGTGCATAATATAAGATAGTAGTATATACACATATATTATGAAAGAATAATAGATAACATTACCTTAAAGATAAATACCTTATCTTTTTAATATATACATGGAATATTTTTTTATATACATACATCAAATTTAATCATTTCAACATATACCAAAAATACCTTTTTAGTACATGGGTTATCCTTGGTAACTACGGCCAGCCCTTTATTGCCTGACGTATTGCAGTTATCAAAAATTTGTTACATGACGATTGCATGATACAATTAGGGCACATTTTTTACAAAGACCAATTTGTTTACATCATTATTCCCCAAGATATGAAGGTAAAGTTCAAATTCAACGTAAAGTTCAAGATAAAACTAAAATGGAACTATATATTTTTCTTCA